>CAJHQQ010001272.1:0-105058 GCA_905132885.1 Moricandia moricandioides
GGTAATGGAGTGCTCAGATAACTTCTCTTCATCATAACTCTATGATCTTGATTCAAACCCTCAGGCTGATTCTAACACTGATTTATGACATTCCAAATTCAAGATTCTTACATCGTGCACGCTCTAGTTTTGGCAATTATTATTAATTCGTAAGAGAGAAGATTGCCCAATTTTATTCATTCCTCTCCAAGACAGGTGCGATACTAATAAAACCAGACATGAATCACCACGAAGGTAAACTGGGTAGTCAAATGACTTTAGAACAGCTTTTGCAGTTTATACAATTGGTAGGATAAAAACTCTCCTGTATTTCATTCGTTAAATAAAGGTGCTGTAAGTCCTGGATAGATCCCTATGTATTCCCTTTGAAATAGTTCAGTGGTGATTTTGAAAATCAAAGCTTCGGTGATTCGTCGGAAGACACTGTATTTATTTATGGATTCCCAAATGAAGAAGGAAAAAGATCACAGAAAATCAGAGGCAAGACATAGAACAGAGGCATAGATCTTACATCGAATGAATGATTCATTAACGATAGTGTTTTTTTATTTCCCACTTTAACCGGATTCAGATGAAGGATTCCAAGTTTACCCAACACTTGTTGTGCGTCCAAAACAATTATGTGGGCACAAATATACCCCTTCTTGTATTCTAATCAAACCCAAGAAATGAATCAAGATGTTAAGAAGAATTGTTATTTTAGGTGAAATTCTCCGATCAAATCATTCGTTTAAATAGTTGGGGATTGAGACGGTCTATACAAATCACTCTAATGTCTATGAACTCCAATGATATTGATCAAATCATTCAATATTCCAGTGAGGGAGTTATTGATGGAAGACAGTTGATCTATACTCACTGTCGTATATTTTTAGAACTATGATAGTCAGTGCTGCAAAATCAACTCTAGTATATAACAATCCCTGTTTACGCGTTCGGTTAAATCCGTTGAAGTAAATTCATTTATGTGTTGATTAGAAATGCATAAGTTAAGAAAATTTGCAACTCCCTTCCAAACAGGGTTAAACGTTGGGACAGACCACCATTGGTTCTTTCTTCTTTCTGATTACTAAATTAAAAACCTAAATAGCTAGGAATGAAGTCGGAACGAAAATGTTAAAGATATAATCCTTTGATTTTTCAGGACTTTCCAATTAACCCATCAGCTGCTAAAATCAGTCACATGCGACCTAGATCGATTGCTTGATTTCAACTTCAGGCTGAACTTTCTACATCCAAAGCATACTTGAGGAGTCTGATTACTGAGTCGCAAATCAAGATCTACTGACTAAAGACATCAGTTATCCCCACCGTGGTTTAGAATTTCCCATTTTCTGGTTGATTCCAAGTTTACCCTGTTATGGAGAGTTTGCCCAATTTCTTCCTAATTCTAATACCAAAAACAAACATAATGAATCAAAGATTTAAGAAGCTTTATTTGGATTCAAATAAATCCACAGGATTAATCACCCTGAAGTTGAATCAATATCATTGGAGTTATGAATTGAAGAAGTTATCCCCACTTTTAAACCGAAGCGATTCTAGTTTGCCCTGTTTTGAAGATTGGAAATTTCTTCTGGAAACCTACAGAATGAATCACGATGTAAGAAGATTGATTTGGAATCATAAATCAGTGTAGAATCACCTGAAGTTGAAACAAGATCATAGGATTTAAGATGAACAAGTTATCCTAATTTTAACCAAAGTGATTCCAGTTTACCCTGTTTGGAGAGTTGGCAATTTCTTCTTGATACTAATAAAACCAGAATGACTCACGATGTAAGAATCTTGATTTTGGAATCATAAATCAGTTGTAGAATCAGGCTGAAGTTGAATCAAGATCATAGGAGTTATGATGAAGAAGTTATCCCACTTTTAACGAAGTGATTCCAGTTTGCCCATGTTTGGAGAGTTGCAATTTCTTCTTGATTCTAATCAAAACATAATGAATCAAAGATGTAAGAAGCTTTATTTGGACTCATAAATCAGTGGATAATTCACCCTGAAGTTTGAATCAATATCATTGGACTTATGATGAAGAAGTTATCCCACTTTTAACCGAAGTGATTCCAGTTTGCCCTGTTTGGAGATTTGGCAATTTCTTCTTGATACTAATAAAACCAGAATGAATCACGATGTAAGAAGCTTGATTTGGACTCATTAATCAGTGTAGAATCACCCTGAAGTTGAATCAAGATCATAGGAGTTATGATGAAGAAGTTATCCCACTTTTAACCGAAGTGATTCCAGTTTGCCTGTTTGGAGATTTTGGCAATTTCTTCTTGATTCTAATCAAACCAGAATGAATCAAGATGTAAGAAGCTTTATTTGGACTCATAAATCAGTGGATAATCACCCTGAAGTTGAATCAATATCATAGGAGTTATGATGAAGAAGTTATCCCACTTTTAACCGAAGTGATTCCAGTTTAGCCCTGTTTGGAGATTTGGCAATTTCTTCTTGATACTAATAAAACCAGAATGAATCACGATGTAAGAAGCTTGATTTGTACTCATAAATCAGTGTATAATCACCCTGAAGTTGAATCAAGATCATAGGAGTTATGATGAGAAGTTATCCCACTTTTAACCGAAGTGACTCCAGTTTACCCTGTTTGGAGATTTGGCAATTTATTCTTGATTCTAATCAAACCAGAATGAATCAAGATTAAGAAGATTTATTTGGACTCATAATCAGTGTAGAATCACCCTGAAGTTGAATCAAATCATAGGAGTTATGATGAAGAAGTTATCCCACTTTTAACCGAAAGTGATTCCAGTTTGTCCTGTTTGGAGAGTTTGCAATTTCTTCTTGATACTAATAACACCATAATGAATCAAGATGTAAGAATCATGATTTGGACTCATAAATCAGTGTAGAATTACCCTGAAGTTGAATCAAGATCATAGGAGTTATGATGAAGAAGTTATCCCACTTTTAACCGAAGTGATTCCAGTTTGCCCTGTTTGGAGAGTTGGTAATTTCTTCTTGATACTAATAAAACCAGAACGAATCACGATGTAAGAAGCTTGATTTGGACTCATTAATAAGTTAAGAATCACCCTGAAGTTGAATCAAGATCATAAGAGTTATGATGAAGAAGTTATCCCACTTTTAACCGAAGTGGCTCCAGTTTACCCTGTTTGGAGAGTTTGCAATTTCTTCTTGATTCTAATAACACCATAATGAATCAAGATGTAAGAATCATGATTTGGACTCATAAATCAGTGTAGAATTACCCTGAAGTTGAATCAAGATCATAGGAGTTATGATGAAGAAGTTATCCCACTTTTAACGGAAGTGATTCCAGTTTGCCCTGTTTGGAGAGTTGGCAATTTCTTCTTGATTCTAATCAAGCCATAATGAATCACGATGTAAGAAGCTTGATTTGGACTCATAAATCAGTGGAAAATCAACCTGAATTTGAATCAATATCATGAGTGTTATGATGAAGAAGTTATCCCACTTTTAACCGAAGTGATTCCAGTTTACCCTGTTTGGAATTTTGGCAATTTCTTCTTGATACAAATAAAACAAGAATGAATAAAGATGTAAGAAGCTTGATTTGAACTCATAAATCAGTGTACAAACAGCCTGAAGTTGAATCAAGATCATAGGAGTTATGATGAAGAAGTTATCCCACTTTTAACCGAAGTGATTCCAGTTTGCCCTGTTTGGAGAGTTTGCAGTTTCTTCTTGATTCTAATCAAACCATAATGAATCAAGATGTAAGAAGCTTGATTTGGACTCATAAATCAGTGCAGAATCATCCTGAATTTGAATCAATATCATTGGACTTATGATGAAGAAATTATTCCACTTTTAACAGAAATGATTCTAGTTTACCCTCTTTGGAGAGTTAACAATTTCTTCTTGATTCTAATCAAACCAGAACGAATCACGATATAAGAAGATTGATTTGTACTCATAAATCAGTGCAAATCACCCTGAAGTTGAATCAATATCATAGGAGTTATGATGAAGAAGTTATCCCACTTTTAACCGAGGTGACTCCAATTTACCTTGTTTGGAGAATTGGCAATATATTCTTGATACTAATAAAACCAGAATGAATCACGATGTAAGAAGCTTTGTTTGGACTCATTAATCGGTGTAGAATCACCCTGAAGTTGAATCAAGATCATAGGAGTTATGATGAAGAAGTTATCCCACTTTTAACCGAAGCGATTCTAGTTTGTCTTGTTTGGAGATTTGGCAATTTCTTCTTGATACTAAAAAAACAGAGTGAAACACGATGTAAGAAGCTTGATTTGGACTCATAAATCAGTGTAGAATCAGCCTGAAGTTGAATCAAGATCATAGGAGTTATGATGAAGAAGTTATCCCACTTTTAACTGAAGTGATTCCAGTTTGCCATGTTTGGAGAGTTTGCAATTTCTTCTTGATTCTAATCAAACCATAATCAATCAAGATATAAGAATATTGATTTGGACTCATAAATAAGTTTAGAATCACCCTGAAGTTGAATCAAGATCATAGGAGTTATGATGAAGAAGTTATCCCACTTTTAACCGAAATGAATCCAGTTTACCCTGTTTGGAGATTTGATAATTTCTTCTTGATACTAATAAAACCAGAATGAATCAAGATGTAAGAAGCTTGATTTGGACTCATAAATCAGTGCAGAATCATCCTGAATTTGAATCAATATCATTGGACTTATGATGAAGAAGTTATTCCACTTTTAACAGAAATGATTCTAGTTTACCTTGTTTGGAGAGTTAGCAATTTCTTCTTGATTCTAATCAAACCAGAACGAATCACGATATAAGAAGATTGATTTGTACTCATAAATCAGTTCAAATCACCCTGAAGTTGAATCAATATCATAGGAGTTATGATGAAGAAGTTATCCCACTTTTAACCGAGGTGACTCCAATTTACCTTGTTTGGAGAATTGGCAATATATTCTTGATACTAATAAAACCAGAATGAATCACGATGTAAGAAGCTTTGTTTGGACTCATTAATCGGTGTAGAATCACCCTGAAGTTGAATCAAGATCATAGGAGTTATGATGAAGAAGTTATCCCACTTTTAACCGAAGTGATTCCAGTTTACCCTGTTTGGAGATTTGGCAATTTCTTCTTGATACTAAAAAAACCAGAATGAATCCCGATGCAAGAAGCTTGATTTGGACTCGTAAATCAGTGTAGAATCACCCTGAAGTTGAATCAAGATCATAGGAGTTATGATGAAGAAGTTATCCTACTTTTAACCGAAGTGATTCCAGTTTACCCTGTTTGGAGAGTTGGCAATTTCTTCTTGATACTAATAAAGCCAGAATTAATCACGATGTAATAAGCTTGATTTGGACTCATAAATCAGTGTAGAATCAGCCTGAAGTTGAATCAAGATCATAGGAGTTATGATGAAGAAGTTATCCCACTTTTAACTGAAGTGATTCCAGTTTACCATGTTTGGAGAGTTTGCAATTTCTTCTTGATTCTAATCAAACCATAATGAATCAAGATGTAAGAAGCTTTATTTGGACTCATAAATCAGTGGATAATCACCCTTGATTTGAATAAATATCATTGGACTTATGATGAAGAAGTTATCCCACTTTTAACCGAAGTGATTTCAGTTTGCCTTGTTTGGAGATTTGGCAATTTATTCTTGATACTAATAAAACCAGAATGAATCACGATGTAAGAAGCTTTATTTGGACTCATTAATAAGTGTAGAATCACCCTGAAGTTGAATCAAGATCATGGGAGTTATGATGAAGAAGTTATCCCACTTTTAACCGAAGTGATTCCAGTTTACCCTGTTTGGAATTTTGGCAATTTCTTCTTGATTCTAATCAAACCAGAATGAATCAAGATGTAAGAAGATTTATTTTGACTCATAAATCAGTGGATAATCACTCTGAAGTTGAATCAATATCATAGGAGTTATGATGAAGAAGTTATCCCACTTTTAACTGAAGTGACTCTAGTTTATCCTGTTTGGAGATTTGGCAATTTCTTCTTGATACTAATAAAAACAGAATGAATCACGATGTAAGAATCTTGATTTGGACTCATAAATCAGTGTAGAATCAGCCTGAAGTTGAATCAAGATCATAGGAGTTATGATGAAGAAGTTATCCCACTTTTAACCGAAGTGATTCCAGTTTACCCTGTTTGGAGAGTTTGCAATTTCTTCTTGATTCTAATCAAACCATAATGAATCAAGATCTAAGAAGCTTTATTTGGATTCATAAATCACAGGATAATCACCCTGAAGTTGAATCAATATCATTGGAGTTATGATGAAGAAGTTATCCCACTTTTAACCGAAGCGATTCTAGTTTGCCCTGTTTGGAGATTTGGAAATTTCTTCTTGAAACTAAAAAAAAAACAGAATGAATCACGATGTAAGAAGATTGATTTGGAATCATAAATCAGTGTAGAATCACCCTGAAGTTGAAACAAGATCATAGGATTTAAGATGAACAAGTTATCCTAATTTTAACCAAAGTGATTCCAGTTTACCCTGTTTGGAGAGTTGGCAATTTCTTCTTGATACTAATAAAGCCAGAATGACTCACGATGTAAGAAGCTTGATTTGGAATCATAAATCAGTGTAGAATCAGCCTGAAGTTGAATCAAGATCATAGGAGTTATGATGAAGAAGTTATCCCACTTTTAACCGAAGTGATTCCAGTTTGCCATGTTTGGAGAGTTTGCAATTTCTTCTTGATTCTAATCAAAACATAATGAATCAAGATGTAAGAAGCTTTATTTGGACTCATAAATCAGTGGATAATCACCCTGAATTTGAATCAATATCATTGGACTTATTATGAAGAAGTTATCCCACTTTTAACCGAAGTGATTCCAGTTTGCCCTGTTTGGAGATTTGGCAATTTATTCATGATACTAATAAAACCAGAATGAATCACGATGTAAGAAACTTGATTTGGACTCATTAATCAGTGTAGAATCACCCTGAAGTTGAATCAAGATCATGGGAGTTATGATGAAGAAGTTATCCCACTTTTAACCGAAGTGATTCCAGTTTACCCTGTTTGGAATTTTGGCAATTTCTTCTTGATTCTAATCAAACCAGAATGAATCAAGATGTAAGAAGATTTATATTGACTCATAAATCAGTGGATAATCACCCTGAAGTTGAATCAATATCATAGGAGTTATGATGAAGAAGTTATCCCACTTTTAACTGAAGTGACCCCAGTTTACCCTGTTTGGAGATTTGGCAATTTCTTCTTGATACTAATAAAAACAGAATGAATCACGATGTAAGAATCTTAATTTGGACTCATAAATCAGTGTAGAATCAGCCTGAAGTTGAATCAAGATCATAGGAGTTATGATGAAGAAGTTATCCCACTTTTAACCGAAGTGATTCCAGTTTACCCTGTTTGGAGAGTTTGCAATTTCTTCTTGATTCTAATCAAACCATAATGAATCAAGATATAAGAAGCTTTATTTGGATTCATAAATCACAGGATAATCACCCTGAACTTGAATCAATATCATTGGAGTTATGATGAAGAAGCTATCCCAATTTTAACCGAAGCGATTCTAGTTTGCCCTGTTTGGAGATTTGACAATTTCTTCTTGAAACTAAAAAAAAAAGAATGAATCACGATGTAAGAAGATTGATTTGGAATCATAAATCAGTGTAGAATCACCTTGAAGTTGAAACAAGATCATAGGAGTTATGATGAACAAGTTATCCTACTTTTAACCGAAGTGATTCCAGTTTACCCTGTTTGGAGAGTTGGCAATTTCTTCTTGATACTAATAAAGCCAGAATGAATCACCATGTAAGAAGCTTGATTTGAATTCATAAATCAGTGTAGAATCAGCCTGAAGTTGAATCAAAATCATAGGAGTTACGATGAAGAAGGTATCCCTCTTTTAACCGAAGTGATTCCAGTTTGCCATGTTTGGAGAGTTTGCAATTTCTTCTTGATTCTAATCAAAACATAATGAATCACGATGTAAGAAGCTTTATTTGGACTCATAAATCAGTGGATAATCACCCTGAATTTGAATCAATATCATTGGACTTATGATGAAGAAGTTATCCTACTTTTAACCGAAGTGATTCCAGTTTGCCTTGTTTGGAGATTTGGCAATTTATTCTTGATACTAATAAAACTAGAATGAATCACGATGTAAGAAGCTTGATTTGGACTCATTAATCAGTGTAGAATCACCCTGAAGTTGAATCAAGATCATGGGAGTTATGATGAAGAAGTTATCCCACTTTTAACCGAAGTGATTCCAGTTTACCCTGTTTGGAATTTTGGCAATTTCTTCTTGATTCTAATCAAACCAGAATGAATCAAGATGTAAGAAGATTTATTTTGACTCATAAATCAGTGGATAATCACCCTGAAGTTGAATCAATATCATAGGAGTTATGATGAAGATGTTATTCCACTTTTAACCGAAGTGATTCCAGTTTGCCCTATTTGGAGATTTGGCAATTTCTTCTTGATACTAATAAAACTAGAATGAATCACGATGTAAGAAGCTTGATTTGGACTCATAAATCAGTGTAGAATCACCCTGAAGTTGAAGCAAGATCATAGGAGTTATGATGAAGAAGTTATCCCACTTTTAACTGAAGTGACTCCAGTTTACCCTGTTTGGAGAGTTGGCAATTTCTTCTTGATTCTAATCAAACCATAATGAATCAAGATGTAAGAATCTTGATTTGGACTCATAAATCAGCAGATAATCACCCTGAATTTGAATCAATATCATAGGAGTTATGATGAAGAAGTTATCCCACTTTTAACTGAAGTGACTCCAGTTTACCCTGTTTGGAGATTTGACAATTTCTTCTTGATACTAATAAAAACAAAATGAATTACGATGTAAGAATCTTGATTTGGACTCATAAATCAGTTTAGAATCAGCCTGAAGTTGAATCAAGATTATAGGAGTTATGATGAAGAAGTTATCCCACTTTTAACCGAAGTGATTCCAGTTTACCCTGTTTGGAGAGTTTGCAATTTCTTCTTGATTCTAATCAAACGATAATGAATCAAGATGTAAGAAGCTTTATTTGGACTCATAAATCAGTGGATAATCACCCTGAATTTGAATAAATATCATTGGACTTATGATGAAGAAGTTATCCCACTTTTAACCGAAGTGATTCTAGTTTGCCCTGTTTGGAGATTTGGCAATTTATTCTTGATACTAATAAAACCAGAATGAATCACGATGTAAGAAGCTTGATTTGGACTCATTAATCAGTGTAGAATCACCCTGAAGTTGAATCAAGATCATGGGAGTTATGATGAAGAAGTTATCCCACTTTTAACCGAAGTGATTCCAGTTTACCCTGTTTGGAATTTTGGCAATTTCTTCTTGATTTTAATCAAACCAGAATGAATCAAGATGTAAGAAGATTTATTTTGACTCATAAATCAGTGGATACTCACCCTGAAGTTGAATCAATATCATAGGAGTTATGATGAAGAAGTTATCTCACTTTTAACTGAAGTGACTCCAGTTTACCATGTTTGGAGATTTGGCAATTTCTTCATGATACTAATAAAAACAGAATGAATCACGATGTAAGAATCTTGATTTGGAATCATAAATCAGTGTAGAATCAGCCTGAAGTTGAATCAAGATCATAGGAGTTATGATGAAGAAGTTATCCCACTTTTAACCGAAGTGATTCCAGTTTACCCTTTTTGGAGAGTTTGCAATTTCTTCTTGATTCTAATCAAGCCATAATGAATCAAGATGTAAGAAGCTTTATTTGGATTCATAAATCACAGGATAATCACCCTGAAGTTGAATCAATATCATTAGAGTTATGATGAAGAAGTTATCCCACTTTTAACCGAAGCGATTCTAGTTTGCCCTGTTTGGAGATTTGGCAATTTCTTCTTGAAACTAAAAAAAAAACAGAATGAATCACGATGTAAGAAGATTGATTTGGAATCATAAATCAGTGTAGAATCACCCTGAAGTTGAAACAAGATCATAGGAGTTATGATGAACAAGTTATCCTACTTTTAACCGAAGTGATTCCAGTTTACCCTGTTTGGAGAGTTGGCAATTTCTTCTTGATACTAATAAAGCCAGAATGAATCACGATGTAAGAAGCTTGATTTGGACTCATAAATCAGTGTAGAATCAGCCTGAAGTTGAATCAAGATCATAGGAGTTATGATGAAGAAGTTATCCCACTTTTAACCGAAGTGATTTCCGTTTGCCATGTTTGGAAAGTTTGCAATTTCTTTTTGATCCTAATCAAAATATAATGAATCAAGATGTAAGAAGCTTTATTTGGACTCATAAATCAGTGGATAATCACCCTGAATTTGAATCAATATCATTGGACTTATGATGAAGAAGTTATCCTACTTTTAACCGAAGTGATTCCAGTTTGCCCTGTTTGGAGATTTGGCAATTTATTCTTGATACTAATAAAACCAGAATGAATCACGATGTAAGAATCTTGATTTGGACTCATTAATCAGTGTAGAATCACCCTGAAGTTGAATCAAGATCATGGGAGTTATGATGAAGAAGTTATCCCACTTTTAACCGAAGTGATTCCAGTTTACCCTGTTTGGAATTTTGGCAATTTCTTCTTGATTCTAATCAAACCAGAATGAATCAAGATGTAAGAAGATTTATTTTGACTCATAAATCAGTGGATAATCACCCTGAAGTTGAATCAATATCATAGGAGTTATGATGAAGATGTTATTCCACTTTTAACCGAAGTGATTCCAGTTTGCCCTATTTGGAGATTTGGCAATTTCTTCTTGATACTAATAAAACTAGAATGAATCACGATGTAAGAAGCTTGATTTGGACTCATAAATCAGTGTAGAATCACCCTGAAGTTGAAGCAAGATCATAGGAGTTATGATGAAGAAGTTATCCCACTTTTAACTGAAGTGACTCCAGTTTACCCTGTTTGGAGAGTTGGCAATTTCTTCTTGATTCTAATCAAACCATAATGAATCAAGATGTAAGAATCTTGATTTGGACTCATAAATCAGCAGATAATCACCCTGAATTTGAATCAATATCATAGGAGTTATGATGAAGAAGTTATCCCACTTTTAACTGAAGTGACTCCAGTTTACCCTGTTTGGAGATTTGACAATTTCTTCTTGATACTAATAAAAACAAAATGAATTACGATGTAAGAATCTTGATTTGGACTCATAAATCAGTTTGGAATCAGCCTGAAGTTGAATCAAGATTATAGGAGTTATGATGAAGAAGTTATCCCACTTTTAACCGAAGTGATTCCAGTTTACCCTGTTTGGAGAGTTTGCAATTTCTTCTTGATTCTAATCAAACGATAATGAATCAAGATGTAAGAAGCTTTATTTGGACTCATAAATCAGTGGATAATCACCCTGAATTTGAATCAATATCATTGGACTTATGATGAAGAAGTTATCCCACTTTTAACCGAAGTGATTCCAGTTTGCCCTGTTTGGAGATTTGGCAATTTATTCTTGATACTAATAAAACCAGAATGAATCACGATGTAAGAAGCTTGATTTGGACTCATTAATCAGTGTAGAATCACCTTGAAGTTGAATCAAGATCATGGGAGTTATGATGAAGAAGTTATCCCACTTTTAACCGAAGTGATTCTACCCTGTTTGGAATTTTGGCAATTTCTTCTTGATTTTAATCAAACCAGAATGAATCAAGATGTAAGAAGATTTATTTTGACTCATAAATCAGTGGATACTCACCCTGAAGTTGAATCAATATCATAGGAGTTATGATGAAGAAGTTATCTCACTTTTAACTGAAGTGACTCCAGTTTACCATGTTTGGAGATTTGGCAATTTCTTCTTGATACTAATAAAAACAGAATGAATCACGATGTAAGAATCTTGATTTGGACTCATAAATCAGTGTAGAATCAGCCTGAAGTTGAATCAAGATCATAGGAGTTATGATGAAGAATTTATCCCACTTTTAACCGAAGTGATTCCAGTTTACCCTTTTTGGAGAGTTTGCAATTTCTTCTTGATTCTAATCAAGCCATAATGAATCAAGATGTAAGAAGCTTTATTTGGATTCATAAATCACAGGATAATCACCCTGAAGTTGAATCAATATCATTAGAGTTATGATGAAGAAGTTATCCCACTTTTAACCGAAGCGATTCTAGTTTGCCCTGTTTGGAGATTTGGCAATTTCTTCTTGAAACTAAAAAAAAAACAGAATGAATCACGATGTAAGAAGATTGATTTGGAATCATAAATCAGTGTAGAATCACCCTGAAGTTGAAACAAGATCATAGGAGTTATGATGAACAAGTTATTCTACTTTTAACCGAAGTGATTCCAGTTTACCCTGTTTGGAGAGTTGGCAATTTCTTCTTGATACTAATAAAGCCAGAATGAATCACGATGTAAGAAGCTTGATTTGGACTCATAAATCAGTGTAGAATCAGCCTGAAGTTGAATCAAGATCATAGGAGTTATGATGAAGAAGTTATCCCACTTTTAACCGAAGTGATTTCCGTTTGCCATGTTTGGAAAGTTTGCAATTTCTTTTTGATTCTAATCAAAATATAATGAATCAAGATGTAAGAAGCTTTATTTGGACTCATAAATCAGTGGATAATCACCCTGAATTTGAATCAATATCATTGGACTTATGATGAAGAAGTTATCCTACTTTTAACCGAAGTGATTCCAGTTTGCCATGTTTGGAGATTTGGCAATTTATTCTTGATACTAATAAAACCAGAATGAATCACGATGTAAGAAGCTTGATTTGGACTCATTAATCAGTGTAGAATCACCCTGAAGTTGAATCAAGATCATGGGAGTTATGATGAAGAAGTTATCCCACTTTTAACCGAAGTGATTCCAGTTTACCCTGTTTGGAATTTTGGCAATTTCTTCTTGATTCTAATCAAACCAGAATGAATCAAGATGTAAGAAGATTTATTTTGACTCATAAATCAGTGGATAATCACCCTGAAGTTGAATCAATATCATAGGAGTTATGATGAAGATGTTATTCCACTTTTAACCGAAGTGATTCCAGTTTGCCCTATTTGGAGATTTGGCAATTTCTTCTTGATACTAATAAAACTAGAATGAATCACAATGTAAGAAGCTTTATTTGGAATCATAAATCAGTGTAGAATCACCCTGAAGTTGAAGCAAGATCATAGGAGTTATGATGAAGAAGTTATCCCACTTTTAACTGAAGTGACTCCAGTTTACCCTGTTTGGAGAGTTGACAATTTCTTCTTGATTCTAATCAAACCATAATGAATCAAGATGTAAGAATCTTGATTTGGACTCATAAATCAGCAGATAATCACCCTGAATTTGAATCAATATCATAGGAGTTATGATGAAGAAGTTATCCCACTTTTAACTGAAGTGACTCCAGTTTACCCTGTTTGGAGATTTGACAATTTCTTCTTGATACTAATAAAAACAGAATGAATTACGATGTAAGAATCTTGATTTGGACTCATAAATCAGTTTAGAATCAGCCTGAAGTTGAATCAAGATTATAGGAGTTATGATGAAGAAGTTATCCCACTTTTAACCGAAGTGATTCCAGTTTACCCTGTTTGGAGAGTTTGCAATTTCTTCTTGATTCTAATCAAACGATAATGAATCAAGATGTAAGAAGCTTTATTTGGACTCATAAATCAGTGGATAATCACCCTGAATTTGAATCAATATCATTGGACTTATGATGAAGAAGTTATCCCACTTTTAACCGAAGTGATTCCAGTTTGCCCTGTTTGGAGATTTGGCAATTTATTCTTGATACTAATAAAACCAGAATGAATCACGATGTAAGAAGCTTGATTTGGACTCATTAATCAGTGTAGAATCACCCTGAAGTTGAATCAAGATCATGGGAGTTATGATGAAGAAGTTATCCCACTTTTAACCGAAGTGATTCCAGTTTACCCTGTTTGGAATTTTGGCAATTTCTTCTTGATTTTAATCAAACCAGAATGAATCAAGATGTAAGAAGATTTATTTTGACTCATAAATCAGTGGATACTCACCCTGAAGTTGAATCAATATCATAGGAGTTATGATGAAGAAGTTATCTCACTTTTAACTGAAGTGACTCCAGTTTACCATGTTTGGAGATTTGGTAATTTCTTCTTGATACTAATAAAAACAGAATGAATCACGATGTAAGAATCTTGATTTGGACTCATAAATCAGTGTAGAATCAGCCTGAAGTTGAATCAAGATCATAGGAGTTATGATGAAGAAGTTATCCCACTTTTAACCGAAGTGATTCCAGTTTACCCTTTTTGGAGAGTTTGCAATTTCTTCTTGATTCTAATCAAGCCATAATGAATCAAGATGTAAGAAGCTTTATTTGGATTCATAAATCACAGGATAATCACCCTGAAGTTGAATCAATATCATTAGAGTTATGATGAAGAAGTTATCCCACTTTTAACCGAAGCGATTCTAGTTTGCCCTGTTTGGAGATTTGGCAATTTCTTCTTGAAACTAAAAAAAAAACAGAATGAATCACGATGTAAGAAGATTGATTTGGAATCATAAATCAGTGTAGAATCACCCTGAAGTTGAAACAAGATCATAGGAGTTATGATGAACAAGTTATCCTACTTTTAACCGAAGTGATTCCAGTTTACCCTGTTTGGAGAGTTGGCAATTTCTTCTTGATACTAATAAAGCCAGAATGAATCACGATGTAAGAAGCTTGATTTGGACTCATAAATCAGTGTAGAATCAGCCTGAAGTTGAATCAAGATCATAGGAGTTATGATGAAGAAGTTATCCCACTTTTAACCGAAGTGATTTCCGTTTGCCATGTTTGGAAAGTTTGCAATTTCTTTTTGATTCTAATCAAAATATAATGAATCAAGATGTAAGAAGCTTTATTTGGACTCATAAATCAGTGGATAATCACCCTGAATTTGAATCAATATCATTGGACTTATGATGAAGAAGTTATCCCACTTTTAACCGAAGTGATTCCAGTTTACCCTGTTTGGAATTTTGGCAATTTCTTCTTGATACAAATAAAACAAGAATGAATAAAGATGTAAGAAGCTTGATTTGGACTCATAAATCAGTGTACAAACAGCCTGAAGTTGAATCAAGATCATATGAGTTATGATGAAGAAGTTATCCCACTTTTAACCGAAGTGATTCCAGTTTGCCCTGTTTGGAGAGTTTGCAGTTTCTTCTTGATTCTAATCAAACCATAATGAATCAAGATGTAAGAAGCTTGATTTGGACTCGTAAATCAGTGTAGAATCACCCTGAAGTTGAATCAATATCATTGGAGTTATGATGAAGAAGTTATCCCTCTTTTAACCGAAGTGATTTCAGTTTATCCTGGTTGGAGATTTGGCAATTTCTTCTTGATACAAAGAAAACCAGAATGAATCAGGATGTAAGAAGCTTGATTTGGAATCATAAATAAGTTTAGAATCAGCCTGAAGTTGAATCAAGATCATAGGAGTTATGATGAAGAAGTTGTCCCACTTTTAGCCGAAGTGATTCCAGTTTACCCTGTTTGGAGAGTTTGCAATTTCTTCTTGATTCTAATCAAACCATAATGAATCAAGATGTAAGAAGCTTTATTTGGACTCATAAATCACTGGATAATCACCCTGAAGTTGAATCAATACCGTTGGAGTAATGGTGAAGAAGTTATCCCACTTTTAACCGAAGCGTTTCCAGTTTGCCCTGTTTGGAGATTTGGCAATTTCTTCTCAATACTAAAAAAACCAGAATGAATCACGATGTAAGAAGCTTGATTTGGACTCATAAATCAGTGTAGAATCAGCCTGAAGTTGAATCAAGATCATAGGAGTTATGATGAAGAAGTTATCCCACTTTTAACCGAAGTGATTCCAGTTTGCCCTGTTTGGAGAGTTGGCAATTTCTTCTTGATTCTAATCAAGCCATAATGAATCACGATGTAAGAAGCTTGATTTGGACTCATAAATCAGTGGACAATCAGCCTGAATTTGAATCAATATCATAAGAGTTATGATGAAGAAGTTATCCCACTTTTAACCGAAGTGATTCCAGTTTACCCTGTTTGGAATTTTGGCAATTTCTTCTTAATACAAATAAAAAAAGAATGAATAAAGATGTAAGAAGCTTGATTTGGACTCATAAATCAGTGTACAAACAGCCTGAAGTTGAATCAAGATCATAGGAGTTATAATGAAGAAGTTATCCCACTTTTAACCGAAGTGATTCCAGTTTGCCCTGTTTGGAGAGTTTGCAGTTTCTTCTTGATTCTAATCAAACCATAATGAATCAAGATGTAAGAAGCTTGATTTGGACTCGTAAATCAGTGTAGAATCACCCTGAAGTTGAATCAATATCATTGGAGTTATGATGAAGAAGTTATCCCTCTTTTAACCGAAGTGATTTCAGTTTATCCTCGTTGGAGATTTGGCAATTTCTTCTTGATACAAAGAAAACCAGAATGAATCAGGATGTAAGAAGCTTGATTTGGAATCATTAATAAGTTTAGAATCACCCTGAATTTGAATCAAGATCATAGGAGTAATGATGAAGAAGTTATCCCAATTTTAACCGAAGTGACTCCAGTTTATCCTGTTTGGAGATTTGGTAATTTCTTCTTGATTCTAATCAAACCATAATGAATCAAGATGTAAGAAGCTTTATTTGGACTCATAAATCAGTGTAGAATAATCCTGAAGTTGAATCAATATCATTGGAGTTATGATGAAGAAGTTATCTCTCTTTTAACCGAAGCGATTCCAGTTTGCCCTGTTTGGAGATTTGGCAATTTCTTCTTGATACTAAAAAAAACAGAATGAATCCCGATGAAAGAAGCTTTATTTGGACTCTTAAATCAGTGTAGAATCACCCTGAAGTTGAATCAAGATCATAGGAGTTATGATGAACAAGTTATCCTACTTTTAACCGAAGTGATTCCAGTTTACCCTGTTTGGAGATTTGGCAATTTCTTCTTGATACTAAAAAAACCAGAATGAATCCCGATGCAAGAAGCTTGATTTGGACTCATAAATCAGTGTAGAATCACCCTGAAGTTGAAGCAAGATCATAGGAGTTATGATGAAGAAGTTATCCCACTTTTAACTGAAGTGACTCCAGTTTACCCTGTTTGGAGAGTTGGCAATTTCTTCTTGATTCTAATCAAACCATAATGAATCAAGATGTAAGAATCTTGATTTGGACTCATAAATCAGCAGATAATCACCCTGAATTTGAATCAATATCATAGGAGTTATGATGAAGAAGTTATCCCACTTTTAACTGAAGTGACTCCAGTTTACCCTGTTTGGAGATTTGACAATTTCTTCTTGATACTAATAAAAACAGAATGAATCACTATGTAAGAATCTTGATTTGGACTCATAAATCAGTGTAGAATCAGCCTGAAGTTGAATAAAGATTATAGGAGTTATGATGAAGAAGTTATCCCACTTTTAACCGAAGTGATTCCCGTTTGCCATGTTTGGAAAGTTTGTAATTTCTTCTTGATTCTAATCAAAATATAATGAATCAAGATGTAAGAATCTTTATTTGGACTCATAAATCAGTGGATAATCACCCTGAATTTGAATCAATGTCATTGGACTTATGATGAAGAAGTTATCCCACTTTTAACCAAAGTGATTCTAGTTTGCCCTGTTTGGAGATTTGGCAATTTATTCTTCATACTAATAAAACCAGAATGAATCACGATGTAAGAAGCTTGATTTGGACTCATTAATCAGTGTAGAATCACCCTGAAGTTGAATCAAGATCATGGGAGTTATGATGAAGAAGTTATCCCACTTTTAACCGAAGTGATTCCAGTTTACCCTCTTTGGAATCTTGGCAATTTCTTCTTGATTCTAATCAAACCAGAATGAATCAAGATGTAAAAAGATTTATTTTGACTCATAAATAAGTGGATACTCACCCTGAAGTTGAATCAATATCATAGGAGTTATGATGAAGAAGTTATCCCACTTTTAACTGAAGTGACTCCAGTTTACCCTGTTTGGAGATTTGGCAATTTCTTCTTGATACTAATAAAAACAGAATGAATCACGATGTAAGAATCTTGATTTGGACTCATAAATCAGTGTAGAATCAGCCTGAAGTTGAATCAAGATCATAGGAGTTATGATGAAGAAGTTATCCCACTTTTAACCGAAGTGATTCCAGTTTACCCTGTTTGGAGAGTTTGCAATTTCTTCTTGATTCTAATCAAACCATAATAAATCAAGATGAAAGAAGCTTTATTTGGACTCATAAATCACTGGATAATCACCCTGAAGTTGAATCAATATCGTTGGAGTTATGATGAAGAAGTTATCCCACTTTTAACCGAAGCGTTTCCAGTTTGCCCTCTTTGGAGATTTGACAATTTCTTCTTGATACTAAAAAAACCAGAATGAATCACGATGTAAGAAGCTTGATTTGGACTCATAAATCAGTGTAGAATCAGCCTGAAGTTGAATCAAGATCATAGGAGTTATGATGAAGAAGTTATCCCACTTTTAACGGAAGTGATTCCAGTTTGCCCTGTTTGGAGAGTTGGCAATTTCTTCTTGATTCTAATCAAGCCATAATGAATCACGATGTAAGAAGCTTGATTTAGACTCATAAATCAGTGGAAAATCAACCTGAATTTGAATCAATATCATGAGTGTTATGATGAAGAAGTTATCCTACTTTTAACCAAAGTGATTCCAGTTTACCCTGTTTGGAATTTTGGCAATTTCTTCTTGATACAAATAAAACAAGAATGAATAAAGATGTAAGAAGCTTGATTTGGACTCATAAATCAGTGTACAAACAGCCTGAAGTTGAATCAAGATCATAGGAGTTATGATGAAGAAGTTATCCCACTTTTAACCGAAGTGATTCCAGTTTGCCCTGTTTGGAGAGTTTGCAGTTTCTTCTTGATTCTAATCAAACCATAATGAATCAAGATGTAAGAAGCTTGATTTGGACTCATAAATCAGTGTAGAATCATCCTGAAGTTGAATCAATATCATTGGAATTATGATGAAGAAGTTTTCCCACTTTTAACCGAAGTGATTTCAGTTTATCCTGGTTGGAGATTTGGCAATTTCTTCTTGATACAAATAAAACCAGAATGAATCAGGATGTAAGAAGCTTGATTTGGAATCATAAATAAGTTTAGAATCACCCTGAATTTGAATCAAGATCATAGGAGTAATGATGAAGAAGTTATCCCAATTTTAACCGAAGTGACTCCAGTTTACCCTGTTTGGAGATTTGGCAATTTCTTCTTTATTCTAATAAACCAGATTGAATCAAGATGTAAGAAGCTTTATTTGGACTCATAAATCAGTGTAGAATAATCCTGAAGTTGAATCAATATCATTGGAGTTATGATGAAGAAGTTATCCCTCTTTTAACCGAAGCGATTCCAGTTTGTCCTGTTTGGAGATTTGGCAATTTCTTCTTGATACTAAAAAAAACAGAATGAATCCTGATGAAAGAAGCTTTATTTGGACTCTAAATCAGTGTAGAATCACCCTGAAGTTGAATCAAGATCATAGGAGTTATGATGAACAAGTTATCCTACTTTTAACCAAAGTGATTCCAGTTTACCCTGTTTGGAGATTTGGCAATTTCTTCTTGATACTAAAAAACCCAGAATGAATCCCGATGCAAGAAGCTTGATTTGGACTCGTAAATCAGTGTAGAATCACCCTGAAGTTGAATCAAGATCATAGGAGTTATGATGAAGAAGTTATCCTACTTTTAACCGAAGTGATTCCAGTTTACCCTGTTTGGAGAGTTGGCAATTTCTTCTTGATACTAATAAAGCCAGAATGAATCACGATGTAAGAAGCTTGATTTGGACTCATAAATCAGTGTAGAATCAGCCTGAAGTTGAATCAAGATCATAGGAGTTATGATGAAGAAGTTATCCCACTTTTAACCGAAGTGATTCCAGTTTACCCTGTTTGGAGAGTTTGCAATTTCTTCTTGATTCTAATCAAACGACAATGAATCAAGATGTAAGAAGCTTTATTTGGACTCATAAATCAGTGGATAATCACCCTGAATTTGAATCAATATCATTGGACTTATGATGAAGAAGTTATCCCACTTTTAACCGAAGTGATTCCAGTTTGCCCTGTTTGGAGATTTGGCAATTTATTCTTGATACTAATAAAACCAGAATGAATCACGATGTAAGAAACTTGATTTGGACTTATTAATCAGTGTAGAATCACCCTGAAGTTGTATCAAGATCATGGGAGTTATGATGAAGAAGTTATCTCACTTTTAACCGAAGTGATTCCAGTTTACCCTGTTTGGAATTTTGGCAATTTCTTCTTGATTTTAATCAAACCAGAATGAATCAAGATGTAAGAACATTTATTTTGACTCATAAATAAGTGGATAATCACCCTGAAGTTGAATCAATATCATAGGAGTTATGATGAAGAAGTTATCCCACTTTTAACTGAAGTGACTCCAGTTTACCCTATTTGGAGATTTGGCAATTTCTTCTTGATACTAATAAAAACTGAATGAATCACGATGTAAGAATATTGATTTGGACTTATAAATCAGTGTAGAATCAGCCTGAAGTTGAATCAAGATCATAGGAGTTATGATGAAGAAGTTATCCCACTTTTAACCGAAGTGATTCCAGTTTACCCTATTTGGAATTTTGGCAATTTCTTCTTGATTTTAATCAAACCAGAATGAATCAAGATGTAAGAAGATTTATTTTGACTCATAAATCAATGGACAATCACCCTGAAGTTGAATCAATATCATAGGAGTTATGATGAAGAAGTTATCCCACTTTTAACTGAAGTGACTCCAGTTTACCCTGTTTGGAGATTTGGCAATTTCTTCTTGATACTAATAAAAACTGAATGAATCACGATGTAAGAATATTGATTTGGACTCATAAATCAGTGTAGAATCAGCCTGAAATTGAATCAAGATCATAGGAGTTATGATGAAGAAGTTATCCCACTTTTAACCGAAGTGATTCTAGTTTACCCTGTTTGGAGAGTTTGCAATTTCTTCTTGATTCTAATCAAACCATAATGAATCAAGATGTAAGAAGCTTTATTTGGATTCATAAATCACAGGATAATCACCCTGAAGTTGAATCAATATCATTAGAGTTATGATGAAGAAGTTATCCCACTTTTAACCAAAGCGATTCTAGTTTGCCCTGTTTGGAGATTTGGCAATTTCTTCTTCAAACTAAAAAAAAAAACAGAATGAATCACGATGTAAGAAGATTGATTTGGAATCATAAATCAGTGTAGAATCACCCTGAAGTTGAAACAAGATCATAGGAGTTATGATGAACAAGTTATCCTACTTTTAACCGAAGTGATTCCAGTTTACCCTGTTTGGAGAGTTGGCAATTTCTTCTTGATACTAATAAAGCCAGAATAAATCACGATGTAAGAAGTTTGATTTGGACTCATAAATCAGTGTAGAATCAGCCTGAAGTTGAATCAAGATCATAGGAGTTATGATGAAGAAGTTATCCCACTTTTAACCGAAGTGATTCCAGTTTACCCTGTTTGGAGAGTTTGCAATTTCTTCTTGATTCTAATCAAACGATAATGAATCAAGATGTAAGAAGCTTTATTTGGACTCATAAATCAGTGGATAATCACCCTGAATTTGAATCAATATTATTGGACTTATGATGAAGAAGTTATCCCACTTTTAACCGAAGCGTTTCCAGTTTGCCCTCTTTGGAGATTTGGCAAATTCTTCTTGATACTAAAAAAACCAGAATGAATCACGATGTAAGAAGCTTGATTTGGACTCATAAATCAGTGTAGAATCAGCCTGAAGTTGAATCAAGATCATAGGAGTTATGATGAAGAAGTTATCCCACTTTTAACCGAAGTGATACCAGTTTGCCCTGTTTGGAGAGTTGGCAATTTCTTCTTGATTCTAATCAAGCCATAATGAATCACGATGTAAGAAGCTTGATTTGGACTCATAAATCAGTGGAAAACCAACCTGAATTTGAATCAATATCATGAGAGTTATGATGAAGAAGTTATCCCACTTTTAACCGAAATGATTCCAGTTTACCCTGTTTGGAATTTTGGCAATTTCTTCTTGATACAAATAAAACAAGAATGAATAAAGATGTAAGAAGCTTGATTTGGACTCATAAATCAGTGTACAAACAGCCTGAAGTTGAATCAAGATCATAGGAGTTATGATGAAGAAGTTATCCCACTTTTAACCGAAGTGATTCCAGTTTGCCCTGTTTGGAGAGTTTGCAGTTTCTTCTTGATTCTAATCAAACCATAATGAATCAAGATGTAAGAAGCTTGATTTGGACTCATAAATCAGTGTAGAATCATCCTGAAGTTGAATCAATATCATTGGAGTTATGATGAAGAAGTTATCCCACTTTTAACCGAAGTGATTTCAATTTATCCTGGTTGGAGATTTGGCAATTTCTTCTTGATACAAAGAAGACCAGAATGAATCAGGATGTAAGAAGCTTGATTTGGAATCATAAATAAGTTTAGAATCACCCTGAATTTGAATCAAGATCATAGGAGTAATGATGAAGAAGTTATCCCAATTTTAACCGAAGTGACTCCAGTTTACCCTGTTTGGAGATTTGCAATTTCTTCTTTATTCTAATTAAACCAGAATGAATAAAGATGTAAGAAGCTTTATTTGGACTCATAAATCAGTGTAGAATAATCCTGAAGTTGAATCAATATCATTGGAGTTATGATGAAGAAGTTATCCCTCTTTTAACCGAAGCGATTCCAGTTTGCCCTGTTTGGAGATTTGGCAATTTCTTCTTGATACTAAAAAAAAAACAGAATGAATCCCGATGAAAGAAGCTTTATTTGGACTCGTAAATCAGTGTAGAATCACCCTGAAGTTGAATCAAGATCATAGGAGTTATGATGAACAAGTTATCCTACTTTTAACCAAAGTGATTCTAGTTTACCCTGTTTGGAGATTTGGCAATTTCTTCTTGATACTAAAAAACCTAGAATGAATCCCGATGCAAGAAGCTTGATTTGGACTCGTAAATCAGTGTAGAATCACCCTGAAGTTGAATCAAGATCATAGGAGTTATGATGAAGAAGTTATCCTACTTTTAACCGAAGTGATTCCAGTTTACCCTGTTTGGAGAGTTGGCAATTTCTTCTTGATACTAATAAAGCCAGAATGAATCACGATGTAAGAAGCTTGATTTGGACTCATAAATCAGTGTAGAATCAGCCTGAAGTTGAATCAAGATCATAGGAGTTATGATGAAGAAGTTATCCCACTTTTAACCGAAGTGATTCCAGTTTACCCTGTTTCGAGAGTTTGCAATTTCTTCTTGATTCTAATCAAACGATAATGAATCAAGATGTAAGAAGCTTTATTTGGACTCATAAATCAGTGGATAATCACCCTGAATTTGAATCAATATCATTGGACTTATGATGAAGAAGTTATCTCACTTTTAACCGAAGTGATTCCAGTTTGCCCTGTTTGGAGATTTGGCAATTTATTCTTGATACTAATAAAACCAGAATGAATCACGATGTAAGAAGCTTTATTTGGACTTATTAATCAGTGTAGAATCACCCTGAAGTTGAATCAAGATCATGGGAGTTATGATGAAGAAGTTATCCCACTTTTAACCGAAGTGATTCCAGTTTACCCTGTTTGGAATTTTGGAAATTTCTTCTTGATTTTAATCAAACCAGAATGAATCAAGATGTAAGAAAATTTATTTTGACTCATAAATCAGTGGATAATCACCCTGAAGTTGAATCAATATCATAGGAGTTATGATGAAGAAGTTATCCCACTTTTAACTGAAGTGACTCCAGTTTACCCTGTTTGGAGATTTGGCAATTTCTTCTTGATACTAATAAAAACTGAATGAATCACGATGTAAGAATATTGATTTGGACTCATAAGTCAGTGTAGAATCAGCCTGAAGTTGAATCAAGATCATAGGAGTTATGATGAAGAAGTTATCCCACTTTTAACCGAAGTGATTCCAGTTTACCCTGTTTGGAATTTTGGCAATTTCTTCTTGATTTTAATCAAACCAGAATGAATCAAGATGTAAGAAGATTTATTTTGACTCATAAATCAGTGGATAATCACCCTGAAGTTGAATCAATATCATAGGAATTATGATGAAGAAGTTATCCCACTTTTAACTGAAGTGACTCCAGTTTACCCTGTTTGGAGATTTGGCAATTTCTTCTTGATACTAATAAAAACTGAATGAATCACGATGTAAGAATATTGATTTGGACTCATAAATCAGTGTATAATCAGCCTGAAGTTGAATCAAGATCGTAGGAGTTATGATGAAGAAGTTATCCCACTTTTAACCGAAGTGATTCTAGTTTACCCTGTTTGGAGAGTTTGCAATTTCTTCTTGATTCTAATCAAACCATAATGAATCAAGATGTAAGAAGCTTTATTTGGATTCATAAATCACAGGATAATCACCCTGAAGTTGAATCAATATCATTAGAGTTATGATGAAGAAGTTATCCCACTTTTAACCAAAGCGATTCTAGTTTGCCCTGTTTGGAGATTTGGCAATTTCTTCTTCAAACTAAAAAAAAAACAGAATGAATCACGATGTAAGAAGATTGATTTGGAATCATAAATCAGTGTAGAATCACCCTGAAGTTGAAACAAGATCATAGGAGTTATGATGAACAAGTTATCCTACTTTTAACCGAAGTGATTCCAGTTTACCCTGTTTGGAGAGTTGGCAATTTCTTCTTGATACTAATAAAGCCAGAATGAATCACGATGTAAGAAGCTTGATTTGGACTCATAAATCAGTGTAGAATCAGCCTGAAGTTGAATCAAGATCATAGAAGTTATGATGAAGAAGTTATCCCACTTTTAACCGAAGTGATTTCAGTTTGCCATGTTTGGAGAGTTTGCAATTTCTTCTTCATTCTAATCAAAATATAATGAATCAAGATGTAAGAAGCTTTATTTGGACTCATAAATCAGTGGATAATCACCCTGAATTTGAATCAATACCATTGGACTTATGATGAAGAAGTTATCCCACTTTTAACCAAAGTGATTCCAGTTTGCCCTGTTTGGAGATTTGGCAATTTATTCTTGATACTAATAAAACCAGAATGAATCACGATGTAAGAAGCTTGATTTGGACTCATTAATCAGTGTAGAATCACCCTGAAGTTGAATCAAGATCATGGGAGTTATGATGAAGAAGTTATCCCACTTTTAACCGAAGTGATTCCAGTTTACCCTGTTTGTAATTTTGGCAATTTCTTCTTGATTCTAATCAAACCAGAATGAATCAAGATGTAAGAAGATTTATTTTGACTCATAAATCAGTGGATACTCACCCTGAAGTTGAATCAATATCATAGGAGTTATGATGAAGAAGTTATCCCACTTTTAACTGAAGTGACTCCAGTTTACCCTGTTTGGAGATTTGACAATTTCTTCTTCATACTAATAAAAAAAGAATGAATCACGATGTAAGAATCTTTATTTGGACTCATAAATCAGTGTAGAATCAGCCTGAAGTTGAATCAAGATCATAGGAGTTATGATGAAGAAGTTATCCCACTTTTAACCGAAGTGATTCCAGTTTACCCTGTTTGGAGAGTTGCAATTTCTTCTTGATTCTAATCAAACCATAATGAATCAAGATGTAAGAAGCATTATTTGGACTCATAAATCACTGGATAATCACCCTGAAGTTGAATCAATATCGTTGGAGTTATGATGAAGAAGTTATCCCACTTTTAACCGAAGCGTTTCCAGTTTGCCCTGTTTGGAGGTTTGGCAATTTCTTCTTGATACTAAAAAAACCAGAATGAAACACGATGTAAGAAGCTTGATTTGGACTCATAAATCAGTGTAGAATCAGCCTGAAGTTGAATCAAGATCATAGGAGTTATGATGAAGAAGTTATCCCACTTTTAACCGAAGTGATTCCAGTTTGCCCTGTTTGGAGAGTTGGCAATTTCTTCTTGATTCTAATCAAGCCATAATGAATCACGATGTAAGAAGCTTGATTTGGACTCATAAATCAGTGTAGAATCACCCTGAAGTTGAATCAAGATCATAGGAGTTATGATGAACAAGTTATCCCACTTTTAACCGAAGTGATTTCAGTTTGCGCTGTTTGGAATTTTGGCAACTTCTTCTTGATACAAATAAAACAAGAATGAATCAAGATGTAAGAAGCATTATTTGGACTCATAAATCTGTGTACAAACAGCCTGAAGTTGAATCAAGATCATAGGAGTTATGATGAAGAAGTTATCCCACTTTTAACCGAAGTGATTCCAGTTTGCCCTGTTTGGAGAGTTTGCAGTTTCTTCTTGATTCTAATCAAACCATAATGAATCAAGATGTAAGAAGCTTGATTTGGACTCATAAATCAGTGTAGAATCATCCTGAAGTTGAATCAATATCATTGGAGTTATGATGAAGAAGTTATCCCACTTTTAACCGAAGTGATTTCAATTTATCCTGGTTGGAGATTTGGCAATTTCTTCTTGATACAAAGAAAACCAGAATGAATCAGGATGTAAGAAGCTTGATTTGGAATCATAAACAAGTTTAGAATCACCCTGAATTTGAATCAAGATCATAGGAGTAATGATGAAGAAGTTATCCCAGTTTTAACCGAAGTGACTCCAGTTTACCCTGTTTGGAGATTTGGCAATTTCTTCTTTATTCTAATTAAACCAGATTGAATCAAGATGTAAGAAGCTTTATTTGGACTTATAAATCAGTGTAGAATAATCCTGAAGTTGAATCAATATCACTGGAGTTATGATGAAGAAGTTATCCCTCTTTTAACCGAAGCGATTCCAGTTTGTCCTGTTTGGAGATTTGGCAATTTCTTCTTGATACTAAAAAAACGGAATGAATCCCGATGAAAGAAGATTTATTTGGACTCGTAAATCAGTGTAGAATCACCCTGAAGTTGAATCAAGATCATAGGAGTTATGATGAACAAGTTATCCTACTTTTAACCGAAGTGATTTCAGTTTACCCTGTTTGGAGATTTGGCAATTTCTTCTTGATACTAAAAAAACCAGAATGAATCCCGATGCAAGAAGCTTGATTTGGACTCGTAAATCAGTGTAGAATCACCCTGAAGTTGAATCAAGATCATAGGAGTTATGATGAAGAAGTTATCATACTTTTAACCGAAGTGATTCCAGTTTACCCTGTTTGGAGAGTTGGCAATTTCTTCTTGATACTAATAAAGCATTAATGAATCACGATGTAAGAAGCTTGATTTGGACTCATAAATCAGTGTAGAATCAGCCTGAAGTTGAATCAAGATCATAGGAGTTATGCTGAAGAAGTTATCCCACTTTTAACCGAAGTGATTCCAGTTTACCCTGTTTGGAGAGTTTGCAATTTCTTCTTGATTCTAATCAAACCATAATGAATCAAGATGTAAGAAGCTTTATTTGGACTCATAAATCACTGGATAATCACCCTGAAGTTGAATCAATATCGTTGGAGTTATGATGAAGAAGTTATCCCAGTTTTAACCAAAGCGTTTCCAATTTGCCCTGTTTGGAGATTTGGCAATTTCTTCTTGATACTAAAAAAAACATAATGAATCACGATGTAAGAAGCTTGATTTGGACTCATAAATCAGTGTAGAATCAGCCTGAAGTTGAATCAAGATCATAGGAGTTATGATGAAGAAGTTATCCCACTTTTAACCGAAGTGATTCCAGTTTGCCATGTTTGGAGAGTTGGCAATTTCTTCTTGATTCTAATCAAACCATAATGAATCAAGATGTAAGAAGCTTTATTTGGACTCATAAATCACTGGATAATCACCCTGAAGTTGAATCAATATCGTTGGAGTTATGATGAAGAAGTTATCCCACTTTTAACCGAAGCGTTTACAGTATGCCCTGTTTGGAGATTTGGCAATTTCTTCTTGATAATAAAAAACCAGAATGAATCACGATGTAAGAAGCTTGATTTAGACTCATAAATCAGTGTAGAATCAGCCTGAAGTTGAATCAAGATCATAGGAGTTATGATGAAGAAGTTATCCCACTTTTATCCAGTTTGCCTTGTTTGGAGAGTTGGCAATTTCTTCCTGATTCTAATCAAGCCATAATGAATCACGATGTAAGAAGCTTGATTTGGACTCATAAATCAGTGGACAATCAGCCTGAATTTGAATCAATATCATATGAGTTATGATATTGATTCTTGAATCAATATCAAACTGAATTCCAGTTTGTCCTGTTTGGAGATTTGGCAATTTATTCTTGATACTAATAAAACAAGAATGAATCACGATGTAAGAAGCTTGATTTGGACTCATTAATCAGTGTAGAATCACCCTGAAGTTGAATCAAGATCATGGGAGTTATGATGAAGAAGTTATCCCACTTTTAACCGAAGTGATTCCAGTTTACCCTGTTTGGAATTTTGGCAATTTCTTCTCGATTCTAATCAAACCAGAATGAATCAGGATTTAAGAAGATTTATTTTGACTCATAAATCAGTGGATAATCACCCTGAAGTTGAATCAATATCATAGGAGTTATGATGAAGAAGTTATCCCACTTTTAACTGAAGTGACTCCAGTTTACCCTGTTTGGAGATTTGGCGATTTGTTCTTGATACTAATAAAACCAGAATGAATGACGATGTAAGAATCTTGATTTGGACTCATAAATCAGTGTAGAATCAGCCTGAAGTTGAATCAAGATCATAGGAGTTATGATGAAGAAGTTATCCCACTTTTAACCGAAGTGATTCCAGTTTACCCTGTTTGGAGAGTTTGCAATTTCTTCTTGATTCTAATCAAACCATAATGAATCAAGATGTAAGAATCTTTATTTGGACTCATAAATCACTGGATAATCACCCTGAAGTTGAATCAATATCATTGGAGTTATGATGAAGAAGTTATCCCACTTTTAACCGAAGCGATTCTAGTTTGCCCTGTTTGGAGATTTGGTAATTTCTTCTTGAAACTAAAACAAAAAAGAATGAATCACGATGTAAGAAGATTGATTTGGAATCATAAATCAGTGTAGAATCACCCTGAAGTTGAAACAAGATCATAGGAGTTATGATGAACAAGTTATCCTACTTTTAACCGAAGTGATTCCAGTTTACCATGTTTGGAGAGTTGGCAATTTCTTCTTGATACTAATAAAGCCAGAATGAAACACGATGTAAGAAGCTTGATTTGGACTCATAAATCAGTGTAGAATCAGCCTGAAGTTGAATCAAGATCATAGGAGTTATGATGTAGAAGTTATCCCACTTTTAACCGAAGTGATTCCAGTTTACCCTGTTTGGAGAGTTTGCAATTTCTTCTTGATTATAATCAAACCATAATGAATCAAGATGTAAGAAGCTTTATTTGGATTCATAAATCACAGGATAATCACCCTGAAGTTGAATCAATATCATTGGAGTTATGATGAAGAAGTTGTCCCACTTTTAACCGAAGCGATTCTAGTTTGCCCTGTTTGGAGATTTGGCAATTTCTTCTTGAAACTAAAAAAACAGCATGAATCGCGATGTAAGAAGATTGATTTGGAATCATAAATCAGTGTAGAATCACCCTGAAGTTGAAACAAGATCATAGGAGTTATGATGAACAAGTTATCCTACTTTTAACCGAAGTGATTCCAGTTTACCCTATTTGGAGAGTTGGCAATTTCTTCTTGATACTAATAAAGCCAGAATGAATCACGATGTAAGAAGCTTGATTTGGACTCATAAATCAGTGTATAATCAGCCTGAATTTGAATCAAGATCATAGGAGTTATGATGAAGAAGTTATCCAACTTTTAACCGAAGTGATTCCCGTTTGTCCTGTTTGGAGAGTTTGCAGTTTCTTCTTGATTCTAATCATACCATAATGAATCAAGATGTAAGAATCTTTATTTGGACTCATAAATCAGTGGATAATCACCCTGAATTTGAATCAATATCATTGGACTTATGATGAAGAAGTTATCCCACTTTTAACCGAAGTGATTCCAGTTTGCCCTGTTTGGAGATTTGGCAATTTATTCTTGATACTAATAAAACCAGAATGAATCACGATGTAAGAAGCTTGATTTGGACTCATTAATCAGTGTAGAATCACCCTGAAGTTGAATCAAGATCATGGGAGTTATGATGAAGAAGTTATCCCACTTTTAACCGAAGTGATTCCAGTTTACCCTGTTTGGAATTTTGGCAATTTCTTCTTGATTCTAATCAAACCAGAATGAATCAAGATGTAAGAAGATTTATTTTGACTCATAAATCAGTGGATACTCACCCTGAAGTTGAATCAATATCATAGGAGTTATGATGAAGAAGTTATCCCACTTTTAACTGAAGTGACTCCAGTTTATCCTGTTTGGAGATTTGGCAATTTCTTCTTGATACTAATAAAACCAGAATGAATCACGATGTAAGAATCTTGATTTGGACTCATAAATCAGTGTAGAATCAGCCTGAAGTTGAATCAAGATCATAGGAGTTATGATGAAGAAGTTATCCCACTTTTAACCGAAGTGATTCCAGTTTACCCTATTTGGACAGTTTGCAATTTCTTCTTGATTCTAATCAAACCATAATGAATCAAGATGTAAGAATCTTTATTTGGACTCATAAATCACTGGATAATCACCCTGAAGTTGAATCAATATCATTGGAGTTATGATGAAGTTATCCCACTTTTAACCGAAGCGATTCTAGTTTGCCATGTTTGGAGATTTGACAATTCTTCTTGTAACTAAAACAAAACAGAATGAATCACGATGTAAGAAGATTGATTTGGAATCATAAATCAGTGTAGAATCACCCTGAAGTTGAAACAAGATCATAGGAGTTATGATGAACAAGTTATCCTACTTTTAACCGAAGTGATTCCAGTTTACCCTGTTTGGAGAGTTGGCAATTTCTTCTTGATACTAATATAGCCAGAATGAATCACGATGTAAGAAGCTTGATTTGGACTCATAAACCAGTGTAGAATCAGCCTGAAGTTGAATCAAGATCATAGGAGTTATGATGAAGAAGTTATCCCACTTTTAACCGAAGTGATTCCAGTTTGCCATGTTTGGAGAGTTTGCAATTTCTTCTTTATTCTAATCAAAACATAATGAATCAAGATGTAAGAAGCTTTATTTGTACTCATAAATCAGTGGATAATCACCCTGAATTTGAATCAATATCATTGGACTTATGATGAAGAAGTTATCCCACTTTTAACCGAAGTGATTCCAGTTTGTCCTGTTTGGAGATTTGGCAATTTATTCTTGATACTAATAAAACCAGAATGAATCACGATGTAAGAAGCTTGATTTGGACTCATTAATCAGTGTAGAATCACCCTGAAGTTGAATCAAGATCATGGGAGTTATGATGAAGAAGTTATCCCACTTTTAACCGAAGTGATTCCAGTTTACCCTGTTTGGAATTTTGGCAATTTCTTCTCGATTCTAATCAAACCAGAATGAATCAAGATGTAGGAAGATTTATTTTGACTCATAAATCAGTGGATAATCACCCTGAAGTTGAATCAATATCATGGGAGTTATGATGAAGAAGTTATCCCACTTTTAACTGAAGTGACTCCAGTTTACCCTGTTTGGAGATTTGGCAATTTCTTCTTGATACTAATAAAACCAGAATGAATCACGATGTATGAATCTTGATTTGGACTCATAAATCAGTGTAGCAACAGTCTGAAGTTGAATCAAGATCATAGGAGTTATGATGAAGAAGTTATCCCACTTTTAACCGAAGCGATTCTAGTTTGCCCTGTTTGGAGATTTGGTAATTTCTTCTTGAAACTAAAAAAAAACAGAATGAATCACGATGTAAGAAGATTTATTTGGAATCATAAATCAGTGTAGAATCACCCTGAAGTTGAAACAAGATCATAGGAGTTATGATGAACAAGTTATCCCACTTTTAACCGAAGCGATTCCAGTTTACCCTGTTTGGAGAGTTTGCAATTTCTTCTTGTAACTAAACAAACCATAATGAATCAAGATGTAAGAAGCTTTATTTGGTTTCATAAATCACAGGATAATCACCCTGAAGTTGAATCAATATCATTGGAGTTATGATGAAGAAGTTGTCCCACTTTTAACCGAAGCGATTCTAGTTTGCCCTGTTTGGAGATTTGGCAATTTCTTCTTGAAACTAAAAAAACAGAACGAATCGCGATGTAAGAAGATTGATTTGGAATCATAAATCAGTGTAGAATCACCCTGAAGTTGAAACAAGATCATAGGAGTTATGATGAACAAGTTATCCTACTTTTAACCGAAGTGATTCCAGTTTACCCTATTTGGAGAGTTGGCAATTTCTTCTTGATACTAATAAAGTCAGAATGAATCACGATGTAAGAAGCTTGATTTGGACTCATAAATCAGTGTAGAATCAGCCTGAAGTTGAATCAAGATCATAGGAGTTATGATGAAGAAGTTATCCCACTTTTAACCGAAGTGATTCCAATTTGCAATTTCTTCTTGATTCTAATCAAAACATAATGAATCAAGATGTAAGAAGCTTTATTTTGACTCATAAATAAGTGGATAATCAGTCTGAAGTTGAATCAAGATCATAGGAGTTATGATGAAGAAGTTATCCCACTTTTAACCGAAGTGATTCCAGTTTACCCTGTTTCGAGAGTTTGCAATTTCTTCTTGATTCTAAGCAAACCATAATGAATCAAGATGTAAGAAGCTTTATTTGGTTTCAGAAATCACAGGATAATCACCCTGAAGTTGAATCAATATCATTGGAGTTATGATGAAGAAGTTATCCCACTTTTAACCGAAGCGATTCTAGTTTGCCCTGTTTCGAGATTCGGCAATTTCTTCTTGAAACTAAAAAAAAACAGAATGAATCGCGATGTAAGAAGATTGATTTGGAATCATAAATCAGTGTAGAATCACCCTGAAGTTGAAACAAGATCATAGGAGTTATGATGAACAAGTTATCCTACTTTTAACCGAAGTGATTCCAGTTTACCCTATTTGGAGAGTTGGCAATTTCTTCTTGATACTAATAAAGTCAGAATGAATCACGATGTAAGAAGCTTGATTTGGACTCATAAATCAGTGTAGAATCAGCCTGAAGTTGAATCAAGATCATAGGAGTTATGATGAAGAAGTTATCCCACTTTTAACCGAAGTGATTCCCGTTTGCCCTGTTTGGAGAGTTTGCAGTTTCTTCTTGATTCTAATCATACCATAATGAATCAAGATGTAAGAAGCTTTATTTGGACTCATAAATCAGTGGATAATCACCCTGAATTTGAATCAATATCATTGGACTTATGATGAAGAAGTTATCCCACTTTTAACCGAAGTGATTCCAGTTTGCCCTGTTTGGAGATTTGGCAATTTATTCTTGATACTAATAAAACCAGAATGAATCACGATGTAAGAAGCTTGATTTGGACTCATTAATCAGTGTAGAATCACCCTGAAGTTGAATCAAGATCATGGGAGTTATGATGAAGAAGTTATCCCACTTTTAACCGAAGTGATTCCAGTTTACCCTGTTTGGAATTTTGGCAATTTCTTCTCGATTCTAATCAAACCAGAATGAATCAAGATGTAAGAAGATTTATTTTGACTCATAAATCAGTGGATAATCACCCTGAAGTTGAATCAATATTATGGGAGTTATGATGAAGAAGTTATCCCACTTTTAACTGAAGTGACTCCAGTTTACCCTGTTTAGAGATTTGGCAATTGCTTTTTGATACTAATAAAAACAGAATGAATCACGATGTAAGAATCTTGATTTGGACTCATAAATCAGTGTAGAATCAGCCTGAAGTTGAATCAAGATCATAGGAGTTATGATGAAGAAGTTATCCCACTTTTAACTGAAGCGATTCTAGTTTGCCCTGTTTGGAGATTTGGCAATTTCTTCTTGAAACTAAAAAAAAACAGAATGAATCACGATGTAAGAAGATTGATTTGGAATCATAAATCAGTGTAGAATCACCCTGAAGTTGAAACAAGATCATAGGAGTTATGATGAACAAGTTATCCTACTTTTAACCGAAGTGATTCCAGTTTACCCTGTTTGGAGAGTTGGCAATTTCTTCTTGATACTAATAAAGCCAGAATGAATCACGATGTAAGAAGCTTGATTTGGACTCATAAATCAGTGTAGAATCAGCCTGAAGTTGAATCAAGATCATAGGAGTTATGATGAAGAAGTTATCCCACTTTTAACCGAAGTGATTCCAGTTTGCAATTTCTTCTTGATTCTAATCAAAACATAATGAATCAAGATATAAGAAGCTTTATTTGGACTCATAAATCAGTGGATAATCAGCCTGAAGTTGAATCAAGATCATAGGAGTTATCATGAAGAAGTTATCCCACTTTTAACCGAAGTGATTCCAGTTTACCCTGTTTGGAGAGTTTGCAATTTCTTCTTGATTCTAATCAAACAATAATGAATCAAGATGTAAGAAGCTTTATTTGGACTCATAAATCAGTGGATAATTACCCTGAATTTGAATCAATATCATTGGACTTATGAAGAAGAAGTTATCCCACTTTTAACCGAAGTGATTCCAGTTTGCCCTGTTTGGAGATTTGGAAATTTATTCTTGATACTAATAAAACCAGAATGAATCACGATGTAAGAAGCTTTATTTGGACTCATTAATAAGTGTAGAATCAGCCTGAAGTTGAATCAAGATCATGGGAGTTATGATGAAGAAGTTATCCCACTTTTAACCGAAGTGATTCCAGTTTACCCTGTTTGGAATTTTGGCAATTTCTTCTCGATTCTAATCAAACCAGAATGAATAAAGATGTAAGAAGATTTATTTTGACTCATAAATCAGTGGATAATCACCCTGAAGTTGAATCAATATCATGGGAGTTATGATGAAGAAGTTATCCCACTTTTAACTGAAGTGACTCCAGTTTACCCTGTTTGGAGATTTGGCAATTTCTTCTTGATACTAATAAAAACAGAATGAATCACGATGTAAGAATCTTGATTTGGACTCATAAATCAGTGTAGAATCAGCCTAAAGTTGAATCAAGATCATAGGAGTTATGATGAAGAAGTTATCCCACTTTTAACCGAAGTGATTCCAGTTTGCCCTGTTTGGAGAGTTTGCAGTTTCTTCTCGATTCTAATCAAACCATAATGAATCAAGATGTAAGAAGCTTGATTTGGACTCATAAATCAGTGTAGAATCATCCTGAAGTTGAATCAATATCATTGGAGTTATGATGAAGAAGTTATCCCACTTTTAACCGAAGTGATTTCAGTTTATCCTGGTTGGAGATTTGGCAATTTCTTCTTGATACAAAGAAAACCAGAAGGAATCACGATGTAAGAAGCTTGGTTTGGAATCATAAATAAGTTTAGAATCACCCTGAATTTGAATCAAGATCATAGGAGTAATGATGAAGAAGTTATCCCAGTTTTAACCGAAGTGACTCCAGTTTACCCTGTTTGGAGATTTGGCAATTTCTTCTTTATTCTAATTAAACTAAATTGAATCAAGATGTAAAAGCTTTATTTGTACTCATAAATCAGTGTAGAATAATCCTGAAGTTGAATCAATATCATTGGAGTTATGATGAAGAAGTTATCCCTCTTTTAACCGAAGCGATTCTAGTTTACCCTGTTTGGAGATTTGGCAATTTCTTCTTGATACTAAAAAAAACAGAATGAATCCCGATGCAAGAAGCTTTATTTGGACTCGTAAATCAGTGTAGAATCACCCTGAAGTTGAATCAAGATCATAGGAGTTATGATGAACAAGTTATCCTACTTTTAACCGAAATGATTCCAGTTTACCCTGTTTGGAGATTTGGCAATTTCTTCATGATACTAAAAAAACCAGAATGAATCCCGATGCAAGAAGCTTGATTTGGACTCGTAAATCAGTGTAGAATCACCCTGAAGTTGAATCAAGATCATAGGAGTTATGATGAAGAAGTTATCCTACTTTTAACCGAAGTGATTCCAATTTACCCTGTTTGGAGAGTTGGCAATTTCTTCTTAATACTAATAAAACCAGAATGAATCACGATGTAAGAAGCTTGATTTGGACTCATTAATCAGTGTAGAATCACCCTGAAGTTGAATCAAGATCATGGGAGTTATGATGAAGAAGTTATCCCACTTTTAACCGAAGTGATTCCAGTTTACCCTGTTTGAAATTTTGGCAATTTCTTCTTGATTCTAATCAAACCAGAATGAATCAAGATGTATGAAGATTTAATTTGACTCATAAATCAGTTGATAATCACCCTGAAGTTGAATCAATATCGTTGGAGTTATGATGAAGAAGTTATCCCACTTTTAACTGAAGTGACTCCAGTTTACCCTGTTTGGAGATTTGGCAATTTCTTCTTGATACTAATAAAAACAGAATGAATCACGATGTAAGAATCTTGATTTGGACTCATAAATCAGTGTAGAATCAGCCTGAAGTTGAATCAAGATCATAGGAGTTATGATGAAGAAGTTATCCCACTTTTAACCGAAGTGATTCCAATTTACCCTGTTTGGAGAGGTTGCAATTTCTTCTTGATTCTAATCAAACCATAATGAATCAAGATGTAAGAAGCTTTATTTGGACTCATAAATCACTGGATAATCACCCCGAAGTTGAATCAATATCATTGGAGTTATGATGAAGAAGTTATCCCACTTTTAAACGAAGCGATTCTAGTTTGCCCTGTTTGGAGATTTGACAATTTATTCTTGATACTAATAAAACCAGAATGAATCACGATGTAAGAAGCTTTATTTGGACTCATTAATCAGTGTAGAATCACCCTGAAGTTGAATCAAGATCATGGGAGTTATGATGAAGAAGTTATCCCAGTTTTAACCGAAGTGATTCCAGTTTACCCTGTTTGGAATTTTGGCAATTTCTTCTTGATTCTAATCAAACCAGAATGAATCAAGATTTAAGAAGATTTATTTTGACTCATAAATCAGTGGATAATCACCCTGAAGTTGAATCAATATCATAGGAGTTATGATGAAGAAGTTATCCCACTTTTAATTGAAGTGACTCCAGTTTACCCTGTTTGGAGATTTGGCAATTTCTTCTTGATACTAATAAAACCAGAATGAATCATGATGTAAGAATCTTGATTTGGACTCATAAATCAGTGTAGAATCAGCCTGAAGTTGAATCACGATCATAGGAGTTATGATGAAGAAGTTATCCCACTTTTAACCGAAGTGATTCCAGTTTACCCTGTTTGGAGAGTTTGCAATTTCTTCTTGATTCTAATCAAACCATAATGAATCAAGATGTAAGAGTCTTTATTTGGACTCATAAATCACTGGATAATCACCCTGAAGTTGAATCAATATCATTGGAGTTATGATGAAGAAGTTATACCACTTTTAAACGAAGCGATTCTAGTTTGCCCTGTTTGGAGATTTGGCAATTTCTTCTTGAAACTAAAAAAAAACAGAATGAATCACGATATAAGAAGATTGATTTGGAATCATAAATCAGTGTAGAATCACCCTGAAGTTGAATCAAGATCATAGGAGTTATGATGAAGAAGTTATCCTACTTTTAACCGAAGTGATTCCAGTTTACCCTGTTTGGAGAGTTGGCAATTTCTTCTTGATACTAATAAAGCATTAATGAATCACGATGTAAGAAGCTTGATCTGGACTCATAAATCAGTGTAGAATCAGCCTGAAGTTGAATCAAGATCATAGGAGTTATGATGAAGAAGTTATCCCACTTTTAACCGAAGTGATTCCAGTTTACCCTGTTTGGAGAGTTTGCAATTTCTTCTTGATTCTAATCAAACCATAATGAATCAAGATGTAAGAAGCTTTATTTGGACTCATAAATCACTGGATAATCACCCTGAAGTTGAATCAATATCGTTGGAGTTATGATGAAGAAGTTATCCCAGTTTTAACCAAAGCGTTTCCAATTTGCCCTGTTTGGAGATTTGGCAATTTCTTCTTGATACTAAAAAAAACATAATGAATCACGATGTAAGAAGCTTGATTTGGACTCATAAATCAGTGTAGAATCAGCCTGAAGTTGAATCAAGATCATAGGAGTTATGATGAAGAAGTTATCCCACTTTTAACCGAAGTGATTCCAGTTTGCCCTGTTTGGAGAGTTGGCAATTTCTTCTTGATACTAATAAAGCATTAATGAATCACGATGTAAGAAGCTTGATCTGGACTCATAAATCAGTGTAGAATCAGCCTGAAGTTGAATCAAGATCATAGGAGTTATGATGAAGAAGTTATCCCACTTTTAACCGAAGTGATTCCAGTTTACCCTGTTTGGAGAGTTTGCAATTTCTTCTTGATTCTAATCAAACCATAATGAATCAAGATGTAAGAAGCTTTATTTGGACTCATAAATCACTGGATAATCACCCTGAAGTTGAATCAATATCATTGGAGTTGTGATGAAGAAGTTATCCCACCTTTAAACGAAGCGATTCTAGTTTGCCCTGTTTGGAGATTTGGCAATTTCTTCTTGAAACTAAAAAAAAACAGAATGAATCACGATGTAAGAAAATTGATTTGGAATCATAAATCAGTGTAGAATCACCCTGAAGTTGAATCAAGATCATAGGAGTTATGATGAAGAAGTTATCCTACTTTTAACCGAAGTGATTCCAGTTTACCCTGTTTGGAGAGTTGGCAATTTCTTCTTGATACTAATAAAGCATTAATGAATAACTATGTAAGAAGCTTGATCTGGACTCATAAATCAATGTAGAATCAGCCTGAAGTTGAATCAAGATCATAGGAGTTATGATGAAGAAGTTATCCCACTTTTAGCCGAAGTGATTCCAGTTTACCCTGTTTGGAGAGTTTGCAATTTCTTCTTGATTCTAATCAAACCATAATGAATCAAGATGTAAGAAGCTTTATTTGGACTCATAAATCACTGGATAATCACCCTGAAGTTGAATCAATATCGTTGGAGTTATGATGAAGAAGTTATTCCACTTTTAACCGAAGCGTTTCCAATTTGCCATGTTTGGAGATTTGGCAATTTCTTCTTGATACTAAAAAAACAGAATGAATCACGATGTAAGAAGCTTGATTTGGACTCATAAATCTGTGTAGAATCAGCCTGAAGTTGAATCAAGATCATAGGAGTTATGATGAAGAAGTTATCCCACCTTTAACCGAAGTGATTCCAGTTTGCCATGTTTGGAGAGTTGGCAATTTCTTCTGGATACTAATAAAGCATTAATGAATCACGATGTAAGAAGCTTGATCTGGACTCATAAATCAGTGTAGAATCAGCCTGAAGTTGAATCAAGATCATATGAGTTATGATGAAGAAGTTATCCCACTTTTAACCGAAGTGATTCCAGTTTACCCTGTTTGGAGAGTTTGCAATTTCTTCTTGATTCTAATCAAACCATAATGAATCAAGATGTAAGAAGCTTTATTTGGACTCATAAATCACTGGATAATCACCCTGAAGTTGAATCAATATCGTTGGAGTTATGATGAAGAAGTTATCCCACTTTTAACCGAAGCGTTTTCAGTTTGTCCTGTTTGGAGATTTGGCAATTTCTTCTTGATACTAAAAAAACCAGAATGAATCACGATGTAAGAAGCTTGATTTGGACTCATAAATCAGTTTTGAATCAGCCTGAAGTTGAATCAAGATCATAGGAGTTATGATGAAGAAGTTATTCCACTTTTAACCGAAGTGATTCCAGTTTGCCCTGTTTGGAGAGTTGGCAATTTCTTCTTGATTCTAATCAAGCCATAATGAATCACGATATAAGAAGCTTGATTTGGACTCATAAATCAGTGGACAATCAGCCTGAATTTGAATCAATATCATAGGAGTTATGATGAAGAAGTTATCCCACTTTTAACCGAAGTGATTCCAGTTTACTTTTTTTTGGAATTTTGGCAATTTCTTCTTGATACAAATAAAACCAGAATGAATCACGATGTAAGAATCTTGATTTGGACTCATAAATCAGTTTTGAATCACCCTGAATTTGAATCAAGATCGTAGGAGTTATGATGAAGAAGTTATCCCACTTTTAACTGAAGTGACTCCAGTTTACCCTGTTTGGAGATTTGGCAATTTCTTCTTGATTCTAATCAAACCAGAATGAATCAAGATGTGAGAAGATTTATTTTGACTCATAAATCAGTGGATAATCACCCTGAAGTTGAATCAATATCATAGGAGTTATGATGAAGATGTTATTGCACTTTTAACCGAAGTGATTCCAGTTTGCCCTATTTGGAGATTTGGCAATTTCTTCTTGATACTAATAAAACTAGAATGAATCACTATGTAAGAAGCTTGATTTGGACTCATAAATAAGTGTAGAATCACCCTGAAGTTGAAGCAAGATCATAGGAGTTATGATGAAGAAGTTATCCAACTTTTAACTGAAGTGACTCCAGTTTACCCTGTTTGGAGAGTTGGCAATTTCTTCTTGATTCTAATCAAACCATAATGAATCAAGATGTAAGAATTTTGATTTGGACTCATAAATCAGTAGATAATCACCCTGAATTTGAATCAATATCATAGGAGTTATGATGAAGAAGTTATCCCACTTTTAACTAAAGTGACTCCAGTTTACCCTGTTTGGAGATTTGGCAATTTCTTCTTGATTCTAATTAAACCAGAATGAATCAAGATGTAAGAAGCTTGATTTGGACTCATAAATCAGTGTAGAATCATCCTGAAGTTGAATCAATAACATTGGAGTTATGATGAAGAAGTTATCCCACTTTTAACCGAAGAGATTTCAGTTTATCCTGGTTGGAGATTTGACAATTTCTTCTTGATACAAAGAAAACCAGAATGAATCACGATGTAAGAAGCTTGATTTGGAATCCTAAATAAGTTTAGAATCACCCTGAATTTGAATCAAGATCATAGGAGTTATGATGAAGAATTATCCCAGTTTTAACCGAAGTGACTCCAGTTTACCATGTTTGGAGATTTGGCAATTTCTTCTTTATTCTAATTAAACCAGATTGAATCAAGATGTAAGAAGCTTTATTTGGACTCATAAATCAGTGTAGAATAATCCTGAAGTTGAATCAATATCATTGGAGTTATGATGAAGAAGTTATCCCTCTTTTAACCGAAGCGATTCCAGTTTGCCCTGTTTGGAGATTTGGCAATTTCTTCTTGATACTACAAAAAACAGAATGAATCCCGATGCAAGAAGCTTGAGTTGGACTCGTAAGTCAGTGTACAATCACCCTGAAGTTGAATCAAGATCATAGGAGTTATGATGAACAAGTTATCCTACTTTTAACCGAAGTGATTCCAGTTTACCTTGTTTGGAGAGTTAGCAATTTCTTCTTGATACTAATAAAGCCAGAATGAATCACGATGTAAGAAGCTTGATTTGGACTCATAAATCAATGTAGAATCAGCCTGAAGTTGAATCAAGATCATAGGAGTTATGATGAAGAAGTTATCCCACTTTTAACCGAAGTGACTCCAGTTTACCCTGTTTGGAGATTTGGCAATTTCTTCTTTATTCTAATTAAACCAGATTGAATCAAGATGTAAGAAGATTTATTTTGACTCATAAATCAGTGGATAATCACCCTGAAGTTGAATCAATATCATAGGAGTTATGATGAAGAAGTTATCCCACTTTTAACTGAAGTGACTCCAGTTTACCCTATTTGGAGATTTGACAATTTATTCTTGATACTAATAAAACCAAAATGAATCACGATGTAAGAAGCTTTAATTGGACTCATTAATCAGTGTAGAATCACCCTGAAGTTGAATCAAGATCATAGGAGTTATGATGAAGAAGTTATCCCACTTTTAACCCAAGTGATTCCAGTTTACCCTGTTTGGAGAGTTTGCAATTTCTTCTTGATTCTAATCAAACCATAATGAATCAAGATGTAAGAAGCTTTATTTGGACTCATAAATCACTGGATAATCACCCTGAAGTTGAATCAATATCATTGGAGTTATGATGAAGAAATTATCCCACTTTTAACCGAAGCGATTCTAGTTTGTCCTGTTTGGAGATTTGACAATTTCTTCTTGAAACCAAAAAAAAACAGTATGAATCACGATGTAAGAAGATTGATTTGGAATCATAAATCAGTCTAGAATCACCCTAGAGTTGAATCAAGATCATAGGAGTTATGATGAAGAAGTTATCCTACTTTTAACCAAAGTGATTCCAGTTTACCCTGTTTGGAGAGTTGGCAATTTCTTCTGGATACTAATAAAGCATTAATGAATCACGATGTAAGAAGCTTGATCTGGACTCATAAATCAGTGTAGAATCAGCCTGAAGTTGAATCAAGATCATAGGAGTTATGATGAAGAAGTTATCCCACTTTTAACCGAAGTGATTCCAGTTTACCCTGTTTGGAGAGTTTGCAATTTCTTCTTGATTCTAATCAAACAATAATGAATCAAGATGTAAGAAGCTTTATTTGGACTCATAAATCACTGGATAATCACCCTGAAGTTGAATCAATATCGTTGGAGTTATGATGAAGAAGTTATTCCACTTTTAACCGAAGCGTTTCCAGTTTGCCCTGTTTGGAGATTTGGCAATTTCTTCTTTATTCTAATTAAACCAGATTGAATCAAGATGTAAGAAGCTTGATTTGGACTCATAAATCAGTTTTGAATCAGCCTGAAGTTGAATCAAGATCATAGGAGTTATGATGAAGAAGTTATCCCACTTTTAACCGAAGTGATTCCAGTTTGCCCTGTTTGGAGAGTTGGCAATTTCTTCTTGATTCTAATCAAGCCATAATGAATCACGATGTAAGAAGCTTGATTTGGACTCATAAATCAGTGGACAATCAGCCTGAATTTGAATCAATATCATAGGAGTTATGATGAAGAAGTTATCCCACTTTTAACCGAAGTGATTCCAGTTTACCTTGTTTGGAATTTTGGCAATTTCTTCTTGATACAAATAAAACCAGAATGAATCACGATGTAAGAATCTTGATTTGGACTCATAAATCAGTTTTGAATCACCCTGAATTTGAATCAAGATCATAGGAGTTATGATGAAGAAGTTATCCCACTTTTAAGTGAAGTGACTCCAGTTTACCCTGTTTGGAGATTTGGCAATTTCTTCTTGATTCTAATCAAACCAGAATGAATCAAGATGTAAGAAGATTTATTTTGACTCATAAATCAGTGGATAATCACCCTGAAGTTGAATCAATATCATAGGAGTTATGATGAAGATGTTATTGCATTTTTAACCGAAGTGATTCCAGTTTGCCCTATTTGGAGATTTGGCAATTTCTTCTTGATACTAATAAAACTAGAATGAATCACGATGTAAGAAGCTTGATTTGGACTCATAAATAAGTGTAGAATCACCCTGAAATTGAAGCAAGATCATAGGAGTTATGATGAAGAAGTTATCCAACTTTTAACTGAAGTGACTCCAGTTTACCCTGTTTGGAGAGTTGGCTATTTCTTCTTGATTCTAATCAAACCATAATGAATCAAGATGTAAGAATTTTTATTTGGACTCATAAATCAGTAGATAATCACCCTGAATTTGAATCAATATCATAGGAGTTATGATGAAGAAGTTATCCCACTTTTAACTGAAGTGACTCCAGTTTACCCTGTTTGGAGATTTGGCAATTTCTTCTTGATACTAATAAGAACAGAATGAATCACGATGTAAGAAGCTTGATTTGGACTCATAAATCAGTGTAGAATCAGCCTGAAGTTGAATCAAGATCATAGGAGTTATGATGAAGAAGTTATCCCACTTTTATCCGAAGTGATTCCAGTTTACCCTGTTTGGAGAGTTTACAATTTCTTCTTGATTCTAATCAAACCATAATGAATCAAGATGTAAGAAGCTTTATTTGGACTCATAAATCACTGGATAATCACCCTGAAGTTGAATCAATATCATTGGAGTTATGATGAAGAAATTATCCCACTTTTTAACCGAAGCCATTCCAGTTTGCCATGTTTGGAGATTTGGCAATTTCTTCTTGATACTAAAAAAAAACAGAATGAATCACGATGTAAGAAGATTGATTTGGAATCATAAATCAGTGTAGAATCACCCTGAAGTTGAATCAAGATCATAGGAGTTATGATGAAGAAGTTATCCTACTTTTAACCGAAGTGATTCTAGTTTACCCTGTTTGGAGAGTTGACAATTTCTTCTTGATACTAATAAAGCCATAATGAATCAAGATGTAAGAAGCTTGATCTGGACTCATAAATCAGTTTAGAATCAGCCTGAATTTTATTGACCTTAGGAAATAAACAAGACAAAGAGATGAAGAAGATGAGCTTACTTGGGAGAGAGGTCAGTCCGTACACATGTACGGAATGACTTGATACACAAGTCATTCACCAGTGACCAAGTAGAGACTTGTGAGGCAAGGAACAACAAGGGAACTCGCCAAGTTTGAATATTCAAATAGGAGAGAACCGGGAGGAAGCAATAAGACAAGGGTGAGTTGTTTATAGTAAAAGTCACATGTGCAGCTGCATCCACTTGCAACCAGACCGTTTAGCACATGTCCCTTTCTCTCTTCAGAGCCTCGACCAGAGCCACATTATTATATTCATTCCCTTTGTTTATTCAGTTTAGTACTGAAGGCAAATTGCCTATATAACTCGTCTACTCAGTTTATTCAGAAGCAAGGAATAATAACTCCTTCCTATTCTCTTGTCTACAAACATCACTCTCTCCTCTCTCCTCTATTCTCACGATTCAAACTCTCTCTCTCACCTATGTTCTTCAGTGTTCTTCATTTCATTTCTCACTAAACTTACATGGTATCAGAGCTTTAAGCTCCTAACCACATTAATCTCTTCCGCAAAGTTGCTCTACTCATCTCACTCTTCCTTTTCAACCGATCAGTTCTTGATTATCTTGAAGAACACCCTTTTATCCAGTGGATATTAGCTCTGTTCTTGAGATTTTATCAACTGATCTTCACCCCCTTTCATCTCCTTTTCTTGAGACAAACGAGTTTAACTTACTCCTACCCGGTTCCCTACTACTTAAGTAATCAGAAACCAAATCCTTTATCTCAAGAACACCTTTTTACCCGCTGGATAATAGCATTCAGAAATGGAACAAAGCAAGGCATTAGTGATTCCAGTTACTCTAAAGGGAGTAAACTACCTTCTCTGGTCAAGATTGATCAAGAATGCCCTTGGTGGAAGAGGTCTATGGTCCCATATTACTTCAGATGAGGCGCCAAGACAAACCACCCAAGGAGAAGATGGCAAGGAGATTGTGGTGGTAGATGAAGGTAAATGGAGTCAAGAGGACCTCATGGTGCTGTCTATCATCCAGAGCTCACTTGATGGTTCCATAATGGAGGCATACTCCTATTGTGAAACCGCAAAGGAGCTGTGGGACACCCTACAAAAGGTTTATGGAAACATATCAAACCTTAGTAGGGTCTTTGAAGTGAAGAAGGCTATCAACTGTCTGAACCAGGAAGACATGGACTTTAACCAACACTTTGGTAAGTTCAGGGCTCTTTTGGCAGAGCTGGAAATGCTGAGGCCAAGCACTACTGATCCTACCATTCTGAATGAGAGGCGTGAGCAAGACAAAGTATTTGGACTGCTCCTCACTCTCAACCCAGGCTATAATGATCTCATCAAACATATGCTAAGGGCAGACAAGTTACCTACCCTTGAAGAGGTGTGTGCTCAAATCCAAAAGGAGCAAGGCTCAGTGGGACTCTTTGGTGGAAAAGGTGACTTGAACATGGCTCACAAGGCTGAAGCCTCGGCTAATAAGGCCTTCTTCAATTCAGACAACCGGCGAGTTACATGTGAACATTGCAAGAAGGTTGGGCACATGAAGAACCAGTGTTGGATCCTTCATCCTCATCTTAGACCACCCTCAAAGTTTAACTAACACAGAGCTCATGAAGCTGTCCAACAGACTGTCTAGCAAAATGGTCAGCCCAACCATTCCAAGGGAGAAGGAAGAGCCATGATCTCAACTACCTATGCAGTAGGGGCTTCCTCTCAACCAACTCAGGATGATGCCTTCATACGCAAGTCTGACATTGAGGCACTCATCAAGGCTCTCAATGCCAACTCTGGTAACATCAGTAGTGAAGTTTTAAATAAATCATTGACTGCTAATGCTACTGCTAGACCTTTGATTATTGATTCAAGGGCGTCCCATCATATAATTAGGGATTATAGTTTGATTAGCAATATATAACCTGCTATAGGTAGTGTTGTTATTGCAAATGGAGATAGAATACCCATTGAAGGCATAGGAAATCTAAAACTATTTGATAAGGAGTCTAAAGCTTTCTATATGCCTACCTTTACTTCTAACTTGTTATCAGTTAAAAAGGCCACTAATGACCTTAATTGCAAAGTTATTTTCAGTCCTAATGATGTTCAATTTCAGGATATTGAGACTAGTAAGATGCTTGGTCAAGGTGTGAGCAAGGAAGGCTTGTATTTGCTTGAAGACACCAAACTAAGCTCTGATTTATCTTGTGCTTTTAGTTCTGTTCCTGCTTTAGCTTCTGATGTATTGTGGCATGCTAGATTAGGCCACCCTCACTCTCGTGCCTTAGGATTAATGTTGCCTAATGTTTCCTTTAAAAATGATAGTTGTGAGGCGTGTATCCTTGGTAAACATTGCAAGTCTGTTTTTTCAAAATCTACAACTATCTATGAGCATTGCTTTGATTTAGTTCATTCTGATGTGTGGACTGCCCCATGTGTATCTAGAGATAACCACAAATACTTTGTCACCTTCATAGATGAAAAATCAAAATACACATGGCTAACCGTAATTCAATCTAAGGATAGGGTCTTAGAAGCTTTTATAAACTTTCAAAGCTACATTACTAACCATTACAATTCCAAGATTAAAATCTTCAGGTCAGATAGTGGTGGAGAGTATACCAGCCACGCATTCAAGAATCATCTAGCTAAGCATGGGATCATACACCAAACCAGTTGCCCATACACACCACAACAAAATGGTGTGGCTGAGAGAAAGAACAGACATCTAATGGAGGTTGCAAGGAGCATGATGTTCCACACCAATGTCCCAAAGAGGTTTTGGAGTGATGTTGTGGTCTCAGCATGCTATCTCATCAACAGAATACCAACAAGGATTCTCCATGATCTTTCCCCATTTAAGGTACTAAACAAAACTCAACCATCCATTGATCACTTGTGTGTGTTTGGGTGTGTGTGCTTTGTCTTAGTTCCAGGTGAACAAAGAAACAAGCTAGAACCCAAGAGTGTCAAGGCAATATTCATAGGATACTCGGCTCATCAGAAAGGCTACTAGTGCTATGTTCCAGAATCCAGAAGAGTCATGGTGTCCAGAGATGTGAAATTTGTGGAATCTAAAGGGTACTATGAGGAGAAGAGTTGGGAGAACCTGAGAGACCTCCCCAACACACCCTCAGATAGAGCAAACAATCTGAGGATAATCCTGGAAAACCTTGGCATTGGACAGCCTGAGGGCAGAAAGGAGGCAAGTGAAGCGCCTAATTCAAGAACTATACCAGCTGAAACTGAAACCCATCTTGATCATGAGGGGGGAAACCAACCAGAACCAGAAGATGCAATGCATCATGAGGGTTCTGAGAGTCATGATCAACATGGAGCAGAGGAGAACCAGGAGGACCAACCTCATGAAGAAGAAGCTCAAACCGAAGAAACTGAAAGAGGTCAGGTGCAACCATTGAGAAGAAGCACTAGGATCAAACATGGACCAGAACATTGGAAAAACACCAGAGTATATTTCAATGCCAATGCAGTTGCACACCCAGCTCAAGCAATGTGCTTAGTGGCTCAGTATCCAGAAGAGCATCAAACCTTTATGAGTAACTTAGATCAAGAATACATTCCCAAAACCTATGAAGAGGCAATGGAAATAGATGGGTGGAGAGAATCAGTGGGAGAAGAGATCAATGCTATGACCAAGAATGATACATGGTTTGAAACTGAACTTCCAAAAGGCAAGAAAGCTGTGACAAGCAGGCTGCTCTTCACCATCAAGTACCTAGCCAATGGAAAACCCGAAAGAAAGAAGAAAAGACTGGTTGCAAGGGAATTCACTCAAACATATGGAGAAGATTATCTTGATACCTTTGCACCAGTGGCAAAACTACACACCATCAGAATCATCCTCTCACTTGCAACCAATTTGGAGTGGGACTTGTGGCAAATGGATGTGAAGAATGCCTTTCTTCAAGGAGAACTAGAAGATGAAGTATACATGCGGCCTCCTCCTGGTCTAGAAAGCATGGTTAAACCAGGAAATGTGTGGAGACTCAGGAAAGCTATCTATGGGCTGAAACAATCACCAAGAGCCTGGTACCACAAGCTCAGCACCACCCTAAATGGTAAAGGGTTCAGTCGATCTGAGGCAGACCATACTCTATTCACTCTTACCAGCCAACAAGGTATAGTTGTCATCCTTTTGTATGTTGATGATATCATCATCACAGGGAGTGACAAAGAAGGTATTCAATCTACCAAAATGTACTTAAAATCTGTGTTTGACATTAAGGACTTGGGTGAACTAAAGTATTTTCTTGGAATTGAAGTTTGCCGATCTAAAGGAGGGCTCTTCTTATCTCAAAGAAAATACACACTTGATCTCTTGAATGGAGCAGGTATACTTGGAGAAAAACCAGCCAAGACCCCATTGGAAGATGCCTATAAGATCTTGCGTGAGGGGGAGTATGAAGACACACCATTTGATGATCCAAAGCAGTACAGAAGACTAGTGGGTAAGCTGATCTATCTAACCATAACTAGACCTGATATTTGCTTTGCTGTGAATCAGGTGAGCCAGCATATGCAAGTGCCAAAGGTTCATCACTGGAAGATGGTGGAAAGAATACTTAGATACCTCAGTGGATCCCCTGGACAAGGTGTTTGGATGGGATGTAATGGCAACACAGAAGTGGTTGGATATTGTAATGCTGATTGGGCAGGAGACAGAAATGATAGGAAATCAACTACTGGCTATTGCACCTTCATTGGAGGCAACCTGGTCACATGGAAAAGCAAGAAGCAAAAGGTGGTCTCATGTTCAAGTGCTGAAGCTGAATATAGAGCTATGAGGAAACTTACAAACGAGCTGGTTTGGATCAAAGGTCTACTCAAGGATTTAGGAATTGAGATCACTTCTCCAATCACAATGCATTGTGATAACCAGGCAGCCATACACATAGCCTCAAACTCAGTGTTTCATGAGAGGACAAAGCACATTGAGGTGGATTGCCACAAGGTGAGGCAGATGGTGATCCAAGAAGTCATCCTACCATGCTACACAAGGAGTGAAGATCAGTTGGCTGACATCTTCACTAAAGCTGCAAGCACCAAGGTGTGTGAGTCCATCTATCCCAAACTTGGACTCATTAACATCACCAAGGCATGATCCTCTTAATCATGGGGATTTTACTCTTTTTCCTTAGTATGTTTTTGTCCCAAACAGGGTTTTGCATACTAAGGTTTTAATGAGGGATTCTTCATGGTATCCAAGCTTGATCATTGCATTGGATCAAGCTTGAGGGGGAGTATTGACCTTAGGAAATAAACAAGACAAAGAGATGAAGAAGATGAGCTTACTTGGGAGAGAGGTCAGTCCGTACACATGTACGGAATGACTTGATACACAAGTCATTCACCAGTGACCAAGAAGAGACTTGAGAGGCAAGGAACAACAAGGGAACTCGCCAAGTTTGAATATTCAAATAGGAGAGAACCGGGAGGAAGCAAGAAGACAAGGGTGAGTTGTTTATAGTAAAAGTCACATGTGCAGCTGCATCCACTTGCAACCAGACCGTTCAGCACCTGTCCCTTTCTCTCTTCAGAGCCTCGACCAGAGCCACATTATTATATTCATTCCCTTTGTTTATTCAGTTTACTACTGAAGGCAAATTGCCTATATAACTCGTGTACTCAGTTTATTCAGAAGCAAGGAATAATAACTCCTTCCTATTCTCTTGTCTACAAACATCACTCTCTCCTCTCTCCTCTATTCTCACGATTCAAACTCTCTCTCTCACCTATGTTCTTCAGTGTTCTTCATTTCATTTCTCACTAAACTTACAAAGTTGAATCAAGATCAGAGGAGTTATGATGAAGAAGTTATCCCACTTTTAACCGAAGTGATTCTAGTTTACCCCATTTGGAGAATTTGCAATTTCTTCTTGATTCTAATCAAATCATAATGAATCAAGATGTAAGAAGCTTTATTTGGACTCATAAATCACTGGATAATCACCCTGAAGTTGAATTAATATCATTGGAGTTATGATGAAGAAGTTATCCCACTTTTAACCGAAGCGATTCCAGTTTGCCCTGTTTGGAGATTTGGCAATTTCTTCTTGATACTAAAAAAATCAGAATGAATCACGATGTAAGAAGCTTGATTTAGACTCATAAATCAGTGTAGAATCACCCTGAAGTTGAATCAAGATCATAGGAGTTATGATGAAGAAGTTATCCCACTTTTAACCGAAGTGATTCCAGTTTACCCCGTTTGGAGATTTGGCAATTTCTTCTTGATTCTAATCAAACCAGAATGAATCAATATGTAAGAAGATTTATTTTGACTCATAATTCAGTGTAGAATCAGCCTGAAGTTGAATCAAGATCATAGGAGTTATGATGAAGAAGTTATCCCACTTTTAACCGAAGTGATTCTAGTTTACCCTGTTTGGAGAGTTTGCAACTTCTTCTTGATTTTAATCAAACCATAGTGAATCACGATGTAAAAAGCTTGATTTGGACTCATAAATCAGTGTAGAATCACCCTGAAGTTGAAGCAAGATCATAGGAGTTATGATGAAGAAGTTATCCCACTTTTAACCGAAGCGATTCCAGTTTGCCCTGTTTGGAAAGTTGGCAATTTCTTCTTGATTCTAATCAAGCCATAATGAATCACTATGTAATAAGCTTGATTTGGACTCATAAATCAGTGGATAATCATCCTGAATTTGAATCAATATCATAGGAGTTATGATGAAGAAGTTATCCCACTTTTAACCGAAGTGATTCCTGTTTACCCTGTTTGGAATTTTGGCAATTTCTTCTTGATACAAATAAAACCAGAATGAATCACGATGTAAGAATCTTAATTTGGACTCATAAATCAGTTTAGAATCACCCTGAATTTGAATCAAGATCATAGGAGTTATGATGAAGAAGTTATCCCACTTTTAACCGAAGTGACTCGAGTTTACCCTGTTTGGAGATTTGGCAATTTCTTCTTGATTCTAATCAAACAAGAATGAATCAAGATGTAAGAAGATTTGTTTTGACTCAAAAATCAGTTAATAATCACCCTGAAGTTGAATCAATATCATAGGAGTTTTGATGAAGATGATATTCCACTTTTAACCGAAGTGATTCCAGTTTGTCCTATTTGGATATTTGGCAATTTCTTCTTGATACTAATAAAACCAGAATGAATCACGATGTAAGAATCTTGATTTGGACTCATAAATCAGTTTAGAATCACCCTGGTTTTGAATAAATATCATAGGAGTTATGATGAAGAAGTTATCCCACTTTTAACCGAAGGGACTCCAGTTTACCCCGTTTGGAGATTTGGCAATTTCTTCTTGATTCTAATCAAACCAGAATGAATCAATATGTAAGAAGATTTATTTTGACTCATAAATCAGTGTAGAATCAGCCTGAAGTTGAATCAAGATCATAGGAGTTATGATGAAGAAGTTATCCCACTTTTAACCGAAGTGATTCTAGTTTACCCTGTTTGGAGAGTTTGCAACTTCTTCTTGATTTTAATCAAACCATAGTGAATCACGATGTAAGAAGCTTGATTTGGACTCATAAATCAGTGTAGAATCACCCTGAAGTTGAAGCAAGATCATAGGAGTTATGATGAAGAAGTTATCCCACTTTTAATCGAAGCGATTCCAGTTTGCCCTGTTTGGAGAGTTGGCAATTTCTTCTTGATTCTAATCAAGCCATAATGAATCACTATGTAAGAAGCTTGATTTGGACTCATAAATCAGTGGATAATCATCCTGAATTTGAATCAATATCATAGGAGTTATGATGAAGAAGTTATCCCACTTTTAACCGAAGTGATTCCTGTTTACCCTGTTTGGAATTTTGGCAATTTCTTCTTGATACAAATAAAACCAGAATGAATCACAATGTAAGAATCTTAATTTGGACTCATAAATCAGTGTAGAATCACCCTGAAGTTGAATCAAGATCATAGGAGTTATGATGAAGAAGTTATCCCACTTTTAACCGAAGTGATTCCTGTTTACCCTGTTTGGAATTTTGGCAATTTCTTCTTGATACAAATAAAACCAGAATGAATCACAATGTAAGAATCTTAATTTGGACTCATAAATCAGTGGATAATCAACCTGAATTTGAATCAATATCGTAGGAGTTATGATGAAGAAGTTATCCCACTTTTAACCGAAGCGATTCCAGTTTGCCCTGTTTGGGTATTTTGCAATTTCTTCTTGATTCTAATTAAACCAGAATGAATCACGATGTAAGAAGCTTGACTTGGAATCATAAATCAGTATAGAATCACCCTGAAGTTGAATCAAGATCATAGGAGTTATGATGAAGAAGTTATCCCACTTTTAACCGAAGTGATTCCAGTTTACCCTGTTTGGAATTTTGGCAATTTCTTCTTGATACTAATAAAGCCATAATGAATCACGATGTAAGCAGATTGATTTAGACTCATAAATCAGTGTAGAATCATCCTGAACTTGGAGATTTGGCAATTTCTTCTTGATTCTAATTAAACCAGAATGAATCAAGATGTAAGAAGCTTGATTTCTACTCATATATCAGTGCAAAATCATCCTGAAGTTGAATCAATATCATTGGACTTATGATGAAGATGTTATCCCACTTTTAACCGAAGTGATTCCAGTTTGCCCTATTTGAAGATTTGGCAATTTCTTCTTGATACTAATAAAGCTAGAATGAATCACGATGTAAGAATCTTGGTTTGGACTCATAAATCAGTATAGAATCACCCTGAAGTTGAATCAAGATCATAGGAGTTATGATGAAGAAGTCATCCCACTTTTAACCGAAGTGATTCCAGTTTACCTGCTTGGAGAGTTGGCAATTTCTTCTTGATTATAATCAAACCATAATGAATCAAGATTTAAGAAGCTTTTATGGACTCATAAATCAGTGGATAATCACCCTGAATTTGAATCAATATCATAGGACTTATGATGAAGAAGTTATTCCACTTTTAACCGAAGTGATTCCAGTTTACCCTGTTTCGAGATTTGGAAATTTCTTCTTGATTCTAATCACACCAGAATGAATCACGTTGTAAGAAGCTTGATTTGTACTCATAAATAAGTGTAAATCACCCTGAAGTTGAATCAATATCATAATAGTTATGACAAAGAAGTTATCCCACTTTTAAACCGAAGTGACTCTAGTTTACCCTGTTTGGAGATTTGGTAATTTCTTCTTGATTCTAATTAAACCAGAATGAATCAAGATGTAAGAAGCTTGATTTGGACTCATAAATCAGTGTGATCATCCTGAAGTTGAATCAATATCATTGGAGTTATGATGAAGAAGTTATCCCACTTTTAACCGAAGTGATTCCAGTTTGTCCTGTTTGGAGATATGGCAATTTATTCTTGATACTCATAAAACCATAATGAATCACGATGTAAGAAGCTTGATTCAGACTTATTAATCAGTGTAGAATCACCCTGAAGTTGAAGCAATATCATAGGAGTTATGATGAAGAAGTTATCCCACTTTTAACCGAAGTGATTCCAGTTTACCCTGTTTGGAATTTTGACTATTACTTCTTGATAAAAATAAAACTAGAATGAATCTCGATGTAAGAAGCTTGATTTGGACTCATAAATCAGTGTAGAAGCATCCTGAAGTTGAATCAATATCATTGGAGTTGTGATGAAGAAGTTATCCCACGTTTAACCGAAGTGAATCCAGTTTGCCCTGTTTGGAGATTTGGAAATTTATTCCTGATACTAATAAAACCAGAATGAATCACGATGTAAGAAGTTTGATTTGGACTTATTAATCAGTGTAGAATCACCCTGAAGTTGAATCAAGATCATGGGAGTTATGATGAAGAAGTTATCCCACTTTTAACCGAAGTGATTCCAATTTACCCTGTTTGGAATTTTGGCAATTTCTTCTTGATATAAATAAAACCAGAATGAATCACGATGTAAGAATCTTTATTTGGACTCATAAATCAGTTTAGAATCACCCTGAATTTGAATCAAGATCATAGGAGTTACGATGAAGAAGTTATCCCACTTTTAACCGAAGGGACTCCAGTTTAGCCTGTTTGGAGATTTGGCAATTTCTTCTTGATTTTAATCAAACCAGAATGAATCAAGATGTAAGAAGATTTATTTTGACTCATAAATCACTGGATAATCACCTTGAAGTTGAATCAATATCGTAGGAGTTATGATGAATATGTTATTCCATTTTTAACCGAAGTGATTCCAGTTTCCCTGTTTGGAGAGTTGGCAATATCTTCTTGATTCTAATCAAAGCATAATGAATCAAGATGTAAGAATCTTGATTTGGACTCATAAATCAGTAGATAATCACCCTGAATTTGAATCAATATCATAGGAGTTATGATGAAGAAGTTATCCCACTTTTAACCGAAGTGACTCCAGTTTACCATGTTTGAAGATTTGGCAATTTCTTCTTAATTCTAATTAAACCAGAATGAATATGTAAGAAGCTTGATTTCTACTCATATATCAGTGCAGAATCATCCTGAAGTTGAATCAATATCATTGGACTTATGATGAAGAAGTTATCCCACTTTTAACCGAAGTGATTCTAGTTTGTCCTGTTTGGAGATATGGCAATTTATTCTTGATACTAATAAAACCATAATGAATCACGATGTAAGAAGCTTGATTTAGACTCATTAATCAGTGTAGAATCACCCTGAAGTTGAAGCAATATCATAGGAGTTATGATGAAGAAGTTATCCCACTTTTAACCGAAGTGATTCCAGTTTACCCTGTTTGGAATTTTGACAATTTCTTCTTGATAAAAATAAAACCAGAATGAATCACGATGTAAGAAGCTTGATTTGGACTCATAAATCAGTGTAGAAGCATCCTGAAGTTGAATCAATATCATTGGAGTTATGATGAAGAAGTTATCCCACTTTTAACCGAAGTGAATCCAGTTTGCCCTGTTTGGAGATTTGGCAATTTATTCCTGATACTAATAAAACCAGAATGAATCACGATGTAAGAAGCTTGATTTGGACTCATTAATCAGTGTAGAATCACCCTGAAGTTGAATCAAGATCATGGGAGTTATGATGAAGAAGTTATCCCACTTTTAACCGAAGTGATTCCAGTTTACCCTGTTTGGAATTTTGGCAATTTTTTCTTGATACAAATAAAACCAGAATGAATCACGATGTAAGAACCTTGATTTGGACTCATAAATCAGTTTAGAATCACCCTGAATTTGAATCAAGATCATAGGAGTTATGATGAAGAAGTTATCCCACTTTTAACCGAAGTGACTCCAGTTTACCCTGTTTGGAGATTTGGCAATTTCTTCTTGATTCTAATCAAACCATAATGAATCAAGATGTAAGAAGATTTATTTTGACTCATAAATCACTGGATAATCACCCTGAAGTTGAATCAATATCGTAGGAGTTATGATGAATATGTTATTCCACTTTTAACCGAAGTGATTCCAGTTTACCCTGTTTGGAGAGTTGGCAATATCTTCTTGATTCTAATCAAAGCATAATGAATCAAGATGTATGAATCTTGATTTGGACTCATAAATCAGTAGATAATCACCCTGAATCTGAATCAATATCATAGGAGTTATGATGAAGAAGTTATCCCACTTTTAACCGAAGTGACTCCAGTTTACCATGTTTGGAGATTTGGCAAATTTCTTCTTGATTCTAATTAAACCAGAATGAATCAAGATGTAAGAAGCTTGATTTCTACTCATATATCAGTGCAGAATCATCCTGAAGTTGAATCAATATCATTGGACTTATGATGAAGAAGTTATCCCACTTTTAACCGAAGTGATTCCAGTTTGCCCTATTTGGAGATTTGGCAATTTCTTCTTGATACTAATAAAGCTAGAATGAATAACGATGTAAGAAGCTTGGTTTGGACTCATAAATCAGTATAGAATCACCCAGAACTTGAATCAAGATCATAGGAGTTATGATGAAGAAGTCATCCCACTTTTAACCGAAGTGATTCCAGTTTACCCTGTTTGAAGACTTGGTAATTCTTCTTGATTCTAATCAAACCATAATGAATCAAGATTTAAGAAGCTTTATTTGGACTCATAAATCAGTGGATAATCACCCTGAATTTGAATCAATATCATAGGACTTATGATGAAGAAGTTATTCCACTTTTAACCGAAGTGATTCCAGTTTACCCTGTTTCGAGATTTGGAAATTTCTTCTTGATTCTAATCACACCAGAATGAATCACGATGTAAGAAGCTTGATTTGTAATCATAAATAAGTGTAAATCACCCTGAAGTTGAATCAATATCATAGGAGTTATGACAAAGAAGTTATTCCACTTTTAACCGAAGTGACTCTAGTTTACCCTGTTTGGAGATTTGGTAATATCTTCTTGATTCTAATTAAACCAGAATGAATCAAGATGCAAGAAGCTTGATTTGGACTCATAAATCAGTGTAGAATCATCCTGAAGTTGAATCAATATCATTGGAGTTATGATGAAGAAGTTATCCCACTTTTAACCGAAGTGAATCCGGTTTACCCTGTTTGGAGATTTGGCAATTTAATCTTGATACTAATAAAACCAGAGTGAATAACGTTGTAAGAAGCTTGATTTGGTCTCATTAATCAGTGTAGAATCACCCTAAGTTGAATCAAGATCATGGGAGTTATGATGAAGAAGTTATCCTACTTTTAACCGAAGTGATTCCAGTTTACCCTGTTTGGAATTTTGACAATTTCTTCTTGATAAAAATAAAACCAGAATGAATCACGATGTAAGAATCTTGATTTGGACTCATAAATCAGTTTAGAATCACCCTGAATTTTAATCAAGATCATAGGAGTTATGATGAAGAAGTTATTCCACTTTTAACCGAAGTGACTCCAGTTTACCCTGTTTGGAGATTTGACAATTTCTTCTTGATTCTAATCAAACCAGAATGAATCAAGATGTAAGAAGATTTATTTTGACTCATAAATCAGTGGATAATCACCCTGAAGTTGAATCAATATCATAGGAGTTATGATGAAGATGTTATTCCACTTTTAACCGAAGTGATTCCAGTTTGCCCTATTTGGAAATTTGGCAATTTCTTCTTGATACTAATAAAACTAGAATGAATCACGATGTAAGAAGCTTGATTTGGACTCATAAATCAGTGTAGAATCACCCTGAAGTTGAATCAAGATCATAGGAGTTATGATGAAGAAGTTATCCCACTTTTAACCGAAGTGACTCCAATTTACTCTGTTTGGAGATTTGGTAATTTCTTCTTGATTCTAATTAAAGCAGAATGAATAAAGATGTAAGAAGCTTTATTTGGACTCATAAATCAGTGTAGAATCATCCTGAAGTTGAATCAATAACATTGGAGTTATGATGATGAAGTTATCCCACTTTTAACCGAAGTGATTCCAGTTTGCCCTATTTGGAGATTTGGCAATTTCTTCTTCATACTAATAAAGCTAGAATGAATCACGATGTAAGAAGGTTGATTTAGAATCATAAATCAGTATAGAATCACCCTGAAGTTGAATCAAGATCATAGGAGTTATGATGAAGAAGTCATCCCACTTTTAACCGAAGTGATTCCAGTTTACCATGTTTGGAGAGTTGGCAATTTCTTCTTGATTCTAATCAAACCATATTGAATCAAGATTTAATAATCTTTATTTGGACTCATAAATCAGTGGATAATCACCCTGAATTTGAATCAATATCATAGGAGTTATGATAAAGAAGTTATCCCACTTTTAACTGAAGTGACTCCAGTTTATCATGTTTGGAGATTTGGTAATTTCTTCTTGATTCTAATAAAAAAAGAATGAATCAAGATGTAAGAAGCTTGATTTGGACTCATAAATCAGTGTAGAATCATCCTGAAGTTGAATCAATAACATTGGAGTTATGATGAAAAAGTTATCCCACTTTTAACCGAAGTGATTCTAGTTTGCCCTGTTTGGAGATATGGAAATTTATTCTTGATACTAATAAAACCGTAATGAATCACGATGTAAGAAGCTTGATCTGGACTCATTAATCAGTGTAGAATCACCCTGAAGTTGAAGCAAGATCATAGGAGTTATGACGAAGAAGTTATCCCACTTGTAACTGAAGTGACACCAGTTTACCCTGTTTGGAGATTTGGCAATTTCTTCATTATACTAATAAAAACAGAATGAAACATGATGTAAGAAGCTTGATTTGGACTCATAAACCAGTGTAGAATCATCCTAAAGTTGAATCAATATCATTAGAGTTATGATGAAGAAGTTATCCCATTTTTAACCGAAGTGAATCCAATTTGCCTTGTTTGGAGATTTGGCAATTTATTCTTGATGCAAATAAAAACAGAATGAATCACGATGTAAGAAGCTTGATTTGGCCTCATTAATCAGTGTAGAATCACCCTGAAGTTGAATCAAGATCATGGGAGTTATGATGAAGAAGTTATCCCACTTTTAACCAAAGTGATTCCAGTTTACCCTGTTTGAAGATTTGGCAATTTATTCTTGATTCTAATTAAACCATAATGAATCACGATGTAAGAAGCTTGATTTAGACTCATTAATTAGTGTAGAATCACCCTGAAGTTGAAGCAAGATCATAGGAGTTATGATGAAGAAGTTATCCCACTTTTAACTGAAGTGACTCCAGTTTACCCTGTTTGGAGAGTTGGCAACTTCTTCTTGAGTCTAATAAAACCATAATGAATCAAGATGTAAGAATCATGATTTGGACTCATAAATAAGTAGATAATCACCCTGAATTTGAATCAATATCATAGGAGTTATGCTGAAGAAGTTATCCCACTTGTAACTGAAGTGACTCCAGTTTACCCTGTTTGGAGATTTGGCAATTTCTTCTTGATACAAATAAAACCAGAATGAATCACGATGTAAGAATCTTGATATGGACTCATAAATAAGATTAGAATCACCCTGAATTTAAATCAAGATCATAGGAGTTATGTTGAAGAAGTTATCACACTTTTAACCGAAGTGACTCCAGTTTACCCTGTTTGGAGATTTGGCAATTTCTTCTTGATTCTAATTAAACAAGATTGAATCAACATGTAAGAAGCATGATTTGGACTCATAAATCAGTGTACAATAATCCTGAAGTTGAATCAATATCATAGGACTTATGATGAAGAAGTTATCCCACTTTAACTGAAGTGACTCTAGTTTACCCTGTTTGGAGATTTGATAATTTCTTCTTGATTCTAATCAAACCAGAATGAATCAAGATGTAAGAAACTTGATTTGGACTCATAAATCAGTGAAGAATCATCCTGAAGTTGAATCAATATCATTGGACTTATGATGAAGAAGTTATTCCACTTTTAACCGAAGTGATTCCAGTTTACCCTGTTTGGAGATTTGACTATTTCTTCTTGATTCTAATTAAACCAGAATGAATCATGATGTAAGAAGCTTGATTTGTACTCATATATCAGTGTAAATCACCCTGAAATTAAATCAATATCATATGAATTATGATGAAGAAGTTATCCCACTCTTAACCGAAGTGACTCCAGTTTACCCTGTTTGGAGATTTGGCAATTTCTTCTTGATACAAATAAAACCATAATGAATCAAGATGTAAGAAGCTTGATTTGGACTCATAAAACAGTGCAGAATCATTCTGAAGTTTAATCAATATCATTGGACTTATGATGAAGAAGTTATTCGACTTTTAACCGAAGTGATTCTAGTTTACCCTGTTTGGAGATTTGGCAATTTCTTCTTGATTCTAATCAAACCAGAATGAATCACGATGTAAAAAGCTTGATTTGAACTCATAAATCAGTTTAAATCACCCTGAAGTTGAATCAATATCATAGGAGTTATGATGAAGAAGTTATCCCACTTTTAACCGAAGTGACTCTAGTTTACCCTGTTTGGAGATTTGGCAATTTCTTCTTGATTCTAATTAAACCAGAATGAATCAAGATGTAAGAAGCTTGATTTGGAATCATAAATCAGTGTAGAATCATCTTGAAGTTGAATCAATAACATTGGAGTTATGATGAAGAAGTTATCCCACTTTTAACCAAAGTGATTCCAGTTTGTCCTGTTTGGAGATATGGCAATTTATTCTTGATACTAATAAAACCATAATGAATCACGATAAAGAAGTTATGATGAAGAAGTGATTCCAGTTTGTCCTGTTTGGAGATATGGCAATTTATTCTTGATACTAATAAAACCATAACATTGGAGTTATGATGAAGAAGTTATCCTACTTTTAACCGAAGTAATTCCAGTTTACCCTGTTTGGTATTTTGACAATTTCTTCTTGATAAAAATAAAACCAGAATGAATCACGATGTAAGAAGCTTGATTTGGACTCATAAATCAGTGTAGAAGCATCCTGAAGTTTAATCAATATCATTGGAGTTATGATGAAGAAGTTATCCCACTTTTAACCGAAGTGAATCCAGTTTGCCCTGTTTGGAGAGTTTGCAATATCTTCTTTATTCTAATCAAACCAGAATGAATCAAGATGTAAGAAGACTTATTTGGACTCATAAATCAGTGTAGAATAACCCTGAAGTTGAATCAAGATCATAGGAGTTATGATGAAGAAGTTATCCCACTTTTAACGGAAGTGATTCCAGTTTGCCCTGTTTGGAGAGTTTGCAATTTCTTCTTGATTCTAATAACACCATAATGAATCAAGATGTAAGAATCATGATTTGAACTCATAAATCATTGTAGAATTTCCCTGAAGTTGAATTAAGATCGTAGGAGTTATGATGAAGAAGTTATCCCACTTTTTAACCGAATTGATTCCAGTTTGCCTTTTTTGGAGAGTTGACAATTTCTTCTTGATACTAATAAAGCCAGAACGAAACACGATGTAAGAAGCTTGATTTGGACTCATTAATAAGTTTAGAATCACCCTGAAGTTGAATCAAGATCATAGGAGTTATGATGAAGAAGTTATCCCACTTTTAACCGAAGTGATTCCAGTTTGCCCTATTTGGAGATTTGACAATTTCTTCTTGATACTAATAAAAATAGAATGAATCACGATGTAAGAAGCTTGATTTGGACTCATAAATCAGTGTAGAATAACCCTAAATTTGAATGAAGATCATAGGAGTTATGATGAAGAAGTTATCACACTTTTAGCCGAAGTGATTCCAGTTTACCCTGTTTGGAGATTTGGCAATTTATTCTTGATACTAATAAAACCAGAAGTTGAATCAAGATGTAAGAAGCTTGATTTGGACTCATAAATCAGTGTAGAATAATCCTGAAGTTGAATCAATATCATTAGACTTATGATGAAGAAGTTATTCCACTTTTAACCGAAGTGATTCCAGTTTACCCTGTTTGGAGATTTGGCAATTTCTTATTGATTCAAATCAAACCAGAATGAATCAAGATGTAAGAAGATTTATTTGTACTCATAAATCAGTGTAGAATCACCCTGAATTTGAATTAAGATCATAGGAGTTATGATGAAGAAGTTATCCAACTTTTAACCGAAGTGATTCCAGTTTGTCCTGTTTGGAGATTTTGCAATTTATTCTTGATTCTATTCAAAACAAGAATGAATCACGATGTAAGAAGCTTGATTTGGACTCATAAATCAGTTTAGAATCATCCTGAAGTTGAATCAATATCATTTTACTTATTATGAAGAAGTTATCCCACTTTTAACCGAAGTGACTCCAGTTTAACCTGTTTGGAGATTTGGCAATTTCTTCTTGATACAAATAAAACCATAATGAATCAATATGTAATAAGCTTGATTTTTACTTATAAATCAGTGTAGAATCACCCTAATGTTGAATCAAGATCATAGGAGTTATGAAGAGGAAGTTATCCCACTTTTAACCGAAGTGACTCCAGTTTACCCTGTTTGGAGATTTGGCAATATCTTCTTTATTCTAATCAAACCAGAATGAATCAAGATGTAAGAATATTTATTTGGACTCATAAATCAGTGTAGAATAACCCTTTAGTTGAATCAAGATCATAGGAGTTATGATGAAGAAGTTATCCCACTTTTAACCGAAGTGATTCCAGTTTGCCCTGTTTGGAGAGTTTGCAATTTCTTCTTGATTCTAATAATACCATAATGAATCAAGATGTAAGAATCAAGATTTGGACTCATAAATCAGTGTAGAATTACCCTGAAGTTGAATCAAGATCATAGGAGTTATGATGAAGAAGTTATCCCACTTTTAACCGAAGTGATTCCAGTTTGCCCTTTTTGGAGAGTTGGCAATTTCTTCTTGATACTAATAAAACCAGAACGAATCACGATGTAAGAAGCTTGATTTGGACTCATTAATAAGTTTAGAATCACCCTGAAGTTGAATCAAGATCATAGGAGTTATGATGAAGAAGTTATCCCACTTTTAACCGAAGTGGCTCCAGTTTACCCTGTTTGGAGAGTTTGCAGTATCTTCTTGATTCTAATCAAACCATAAGGAATAAAGATGTAAGAATCTTGATTTGGACTCAAAAATCAGTGGATAATCACCCTGAAGTTGAATCAATATCATAGGAGTTATGATGAAGAAGTTATCCCGCTTTTAACCGAAGTGAATCCAGTTTACCCTGTTTGGTGATTTGGTAATTTCTTCTTGATTCTAATAAAACCAGAATGGATCACGATGTAAGAAGCTTGATTTGGACTCATAAATCAGTGTAGAATCACCCTAAATTTGAATCAAGATCATAGGAGTTATGATGAAGAAGTTATCCCACTTTTAACCGAAGTGATTCCAGTTTACCCTGTTTGGAGAGTTTGCAATTTCTTCTTGATTATAATCAAACCATAATGAATCAAGATATAAGAAGCTTGATTTGGACTCATAAATAAGTTTAGAATCACCCTGAAGTTGAGTCAAGATCATAGGAGTTATGATGAAGAAGTTATCCCACTTTTAACCAAAGTGAATCCAGTTATTGATTCTAACTCCTATTGACTCAAACTTATGGAGAGAACTACATTGATACATTTGCACCAGTGGCTAAACTACATACAATAAGAATTGTTCTCTCAATTGCTGTTAACTTTGAATGGGAGCTATAACAAATGGATGTGAAGAATGCATTCCTACAAGGAGAATTGGAAGATGAAGTGTACATGCGACCACCTCCTGGCCTAGAGAGTCTTGTAAAACCAGGAAATGTTCTAAGGCTAAAGAAGGAAATCTATGGCTTGAAACAATCACCAAGGGCCTGGTATCACAAGTTGAGCACAACACTCAATGGAAAAGGCTTTGTGAAATCTGAAGCTGATCATACACTCTTCACACTAACAAGCCAGCAAGGAATGGTAGTTATTCTTGTTTATGTAGATGACATTATCATCACTAGTAGTGACAAGGGAGGTATCATCTCAACTAAAACCTTTCTTAAAACAGCATTTGATATTAAGGATTTAGGAGAGTTGAAGTACTTCCTTAGGATTGAAATATGCCGATCTAGAGAGGGGCTTTTCTTATCCCAAAGGAAGTACACACTTGACATCTTAAATGAGGCAGGAAACCTTGGAGGAAGACAGGCCAAAACCCCATTGGAAGAAGGCTACGAGGTACTGCGAGAGGGGGAGTTTGAAGATACACCCTTTGAAGATGTCAAGAAGTATAGGAGGATGGTTGGAAAGCTAATCTACCTAACCATAACTCGTCCGGATGTGTGCTTTGCTGTGAACCAAGTGAGTCAACACATGCAAGCCCCCAAAGTTCATCACTGGAACATGGTGGAGAGGATCTTGAGATACTTAAGAGAAGCTCCTGGTCAAGGTGTGTGGATGGCGTGCAACAAGAGTACTGAAGTTGTAGGATATTGTGATGCTGATTGGGCTGGAGACAGAGTTGATAGAAGATCAACCACAAGCTATTGCACCTTCATTGGAGGAAATTTGGTCACATGGAAAAGCAAGAAGCAGAATGTGGTATCTTGCTCAAGTGCTGAGGCAGAATACCGATCTATGAGAAAGCTAACTAGTGAACTCATATGGATCAAGGGATTGCTAAGGGACTTGGGCATAGAGATCACTACACCCATGACCATGCACTGTGATAATCAGGCAGCCATACACATTGCATCCAACTCAGTATTCCATGAGAGAACCAAACATATAGAGGTGGATTGCCATAAGGTCAGGCAAGCAGTGGAACATCAAGTCATTCTCCCATGCTATACCAGAAGTGAAGATCAACTGGCTGATATATTCACTGAGGCAGCCAGCAGCAAGGTTTGTGAGTTCATTCATCCTAGACTTGGACTCATAGACCTCACATGTCACTAAACCTCTTGCCATGAAGTATTCTACTCTTTTTCCTTGCTTGGTTTTTATCCCTAGTGGTTTTTCCAAGTAAGGTTTTAATGAGGGAATGCTTCATGGTATCCAAGCTTGACTGGTTCCCGATAGTCAAGTTTGAGGGGGAGTGTGAACATGAAGCAATAAACAAGAGGATACAGTGTTGACATGAAGAAGTGAATGGCAAGAGTTAAGAGATCAAGACAAGAGAAGCATTCCGGATGATCAAGAGTGAACTGATCCGTACAATCCGTACACCCTAGACCTAACTTGACTTACACGACACACAGAGGAGAGTCTAACCGGGAAAGACTTGTTTAAATATCTGCCTAAGCTTTAGCAAGAGAAAAGGAGCCGTTGGAGTCAAGACAGAAGGAGATCACATGCTTAGTTAAGGTTTGGATCAGATGAGAGAGACATAAGGACCAGTCACTTTCACCTAAGCTGGACGAGCCATCTGCCTGGTCCAGACTGCTCTCTGCCTTGCTCAGACCTATTAGTTTATTCATTTCTCAGTCAACTTGTTTCCCTATTTATGTATGTGTCCTAAGAAACTATTGAGGCAAGGAATACAATTCCTCATTAACCTATTCTCGTCTCTCTCTCTCTCTATACTCTCTCTCGAATTCTCTCTTCCTTCTCTCTAGTTCTTCCTGTTCTTCATCTCCTACACACAAACCAGACACTAAACACACTTATTCTAACAAGAATAACCCTGAAGTTGAATCAATATCATAGGAGTTATGATAAAGAAGTTATTCCACTTTTAACAGAAGTGATTCCAGTTTACCCTGTTTGGAGATTTGGCAATTTCTTCTTGATACAAATAAAACCAGAATGAATCACGATGTAAGAATCTTAATTTGGACTCATAAATCAGTTTAGAATCACCCTGAATTTGAATCAAGATAATAGGAGTTATGATGAAGAAGTTATCCCACTTTTCACCGAAGTGACTCTAGTTTACCATGTTTGGAGATTTGGTAATTTCTTCTTGATTCTAATTAAACCAGATTGAGTCAATATGTAAGAATCTTGATTTGGACTCATAAATCAGTGTAGAATCATCCTGAATTTGAATCAATATCATTGGAGTTATGATGAAGAAGTTATCCCACTTTTAACCGAAGTGATTTCATTTTACCCTGTTTGGAGATTTGGCAATTTCTTCTTGATACAAATAAAACCAGAATGAATCACGATGTAAGAATCTTGATATGGACTCATAAATCAGATTAGAATCAGCCTGAATTTGAATCAAGATCATAGGAGTTATGTTGAAGAAGTTATCACACTTTTAACCGAAGTGACTCCAGTTTACCCTGTTTGGAGATTTGGCAATTTCTTATTGATTCTAATTAAACAAGATTGAATCAAGATGTAAGAAGCATGATTTGGACTCATAAATCAGTGTAGAATAATCCTGAAGTTGAATCAATATCATTGGAGTTATGATGAAGAGTTATCCCACTTTTAACCGAAGTGATTCCAGTTTGCCCTGTTTGGAGAGTTGGCAATTTCTTCTTGATTATAATCAAAACCAGAATGAATAAATATGTAAGAAGCTTGATTTGGACTCATAAATCAGTGCAGAATCATCCTGAAGTTGAATCAATATCATTGGACTTATGATGAAGAAGTTATCCCACTTTTAACCGAAGTGATTCCAGTTTGTCCTGTTTGGAGATTTGGCAATTTATTCTTGATAAAAATATAACCAGAATGAATCAAGATGTAAGAATCTTGATCTGGACTCATTAATTATTGTAGAATCACCCTGAAGTGGGATCAAGATCATAGGAGTTTTGATGAAGAAGTTATCCCACTTTTAACCGAAGTTATTCCAATTTACCCTGTTTGGAGAGTTGGCAATTTCTTCTTGATTCTAATCAAACCAAAATGAATCAAGATGTAAGAATCTTGAATTGGACTCATAAATCAGTAGATAATCACCCTGAATTTGAATCAATATCATAGGAGTTATGATGCAGAAGTTATTCCACTTTTAACTGAAGTGACTCCAGTTTACCCTGTTTGGAGATTTGGAAATTTCTTCTTGATACTAATAAAAACAGAATGAATCACGATGTAAGAAGCTTGATTTGGACTCATAAATCAGTTTAGAATCACCCTGAAGTTGAATCAAGATCATAGGAGTTATGATAAAGAAGTCATCCCATTGTTAACCGAAGTGATTCCAGTTTACCCTGTTTGGAGAGTTGGCAATTTCTTCTTGATTCTAATCAAAGCATAATGAATCAAGATTTAAGAAGCTTTATTTGGACTCATAAATCAGTGGATAATCACCCTGAATTTGAATCAATATCATAGGAGTTATGATAAAGAAGTTATCCCACTTTTAACTGAAGTGACTCTAGTTTACCCTTTTTGGAGATTTGGAAATTTCTTCTTGATTATAATCAAACCACAATGAATCAAGATGTAAGAAGCTTGATTTGGACTCATAAATCAGTGCAGAATCATCCTGAAGTTGAATCAATATCATTGGAGTTATGATGAAGAAGTTATCCCACTTTTAACCAAAGTGATTTCAGTTTACCCTGTTTGGAGATTTGGAAATTTCTTCTTGATACAAATAAAACCAGAATAAATCAAGATGTAAGAAGCTTGATTTTTACTCATAAATCAGTGTAGAATCACCCTAAAGTTGAATCAAGATCATAGGAGTTATGATGAAGAAGTTATCCCTCTTTTAACCGAAGTGATTCCAGTTTACCCTATTTGGAGAGTTTGCAATTTTTCTTGATTCTAATCAAACCATAATGAATCAAGATGTAAGAATCTTGGTTTGGACTCATAAATCAGTGGATAATCACCCTGAAGTTGAATCAATATCATAGGAGTTATGATGAAGAAGTTATCCCACTTTTAACCGAAGTGAATCCAGTTTACCCTGTTTGGAGATTTTGCAATTTCTTCTTGATACTAATAAAACCAGAATGGATCACGATGTAAGAAGCTTTATTTGGACTCATGAATCAGTGTAGAATCACCCTAAAGTTGAATCAAGATCATAGGAGTTATGATGAAGAAGTTATCCCACTTTTAATTGAAGTGATTCCAGTTTGCCCTATTTGGAGATTTGGCAATTTCTTCTTGATACTAATAAAACTAGAATGAATCACGATGTATGAAGCCTGATTTGGACTCATAAATCAGTGTAGAATCACCCTAAAGTTGAATCAAGATCATAGGAGTTATGATGAAGAAGTTATCCCACTTTTAACCGAAGTGATTCCAGTTTACCCTGTTCGGACAGTTTTCAATTTCTTCTTGATTCTAATGAAACCATAATGAATCAAGATATTTGAAGCTTGATTTCGACTCATAAATCAGTTTAGAATCACCCTGAAGTTGAATCAATATCATAGGAGTTATGATGAAGAAGTTATCCCACTTTTAACCGAAGTAACTCTAGTTTACCCTGTTTGGAGAGTTGGCAATTTCTTCTTGATACTAATAAAACCAGAATGAATCACGATGTAAGAAGCTTGATTTGGACTCATAAATCTGTGTAGAATTACCCTGAAGTTGAATCAAGATCATGGGAGTTATGATGAAGAAGTTATCCCACTTTTAACCGAAGTGAATCCAGTTGACCCTGTTTGGAAATTTGGCAATTTCTTCTTGATACTAATAAAACCAGAATGAATCAAGATTTAAGAAGCTTGATTTGGACTCATAAATCAGTGCAGAATCATCCTGAAGTTGAATCAATGTCATTGGACTTATGATGAAGAAGTTATTCCACTTTTAACCGAAATGATTCCAGTTTTCCCTGTTTTGAGAGTTGGCAATTACTTCTTGATTCTAATCAAACAAGAACGAATCACGATATAAGAAGATTGATTTGTACTCATAAATCAGTGTAAATCACCCCGAAGTTGAATCAATATCATAGGAGTTATGATGAAGAAGTTATCACACTTTTAACCGAAGTCATTCTAGTTTGCCATGTTTGGAGATTTTGCAATTTATTCTTGATACTAATAAAACAAGAATGAATCACGATGTAAGAAGCTTGACTTGGACTCATTAATCAGTGTAGAATCACCCTGAAGTTGAATCAAGATCATAGGAGTTATGATGAAGAAGTTATCCCAATTTTAACCGAAGTGAATCGAGTTTACCCTGTTTGGAGAGTTGGCAATTTCTTCTTGATACTAATAAAACTAGAATGAATCACGATGTAAGAAGCTTGATTTGGACTCATAAATCAGTGTAGAATAACCCAGAAGTTGAATCAAGATCATAGGAGTTATGATGACGAAGTTATCCCACTTTTAACCAAAGTGATTTCAGTTTACCCTGTTTGGAGATTTGACAATTTATTCTTGATACAAATAAAACCAGAATGAATCACGATGCAAGAAGCTTGATTTGGACTCATAAATTAGTTTAGAATCACCCTGAATTTGAATCAAGATCATAGGAGTTATGATGAAGAAGTTATCCCTCATTTAACCGAAGTGATTCCAATTTACCCTGTTTGGAGAGTTTCCAATTTTTTCTTGATTCTAATCAAACCATAATAAATCAAGATGTAAGAATCTTGATTTGGACTCATAAATCAGTGTACAATCATCCTGCAGTTGAATCAATATCATTGGAGTTATGATGAAGAACTTATCCCACTTTTAACCAAAGTGAATCTAGTTTACCCTGTTTGGAGATTTTGCAATTTCTTCTTTATACTAATAAAACCAGAATGGATCACAATGTAAGAAGCTTGATTTGGACTCATTAATCAGTGTAGAAAGAATCACCCTGAAGTTTAATCAAGATCATAGGAGTTATGATGAAGAAGTTATCCCACTTTTCACCAACGTGACTCCAGTTTGCCGTGTTTGGAGATTTGACAATTTCTTCTTGATTCTAATTAAACCAGATTGAATCAAGATGTAAGAATCTTGATTTGGACTCATAAATCAGTGTAGAATCATCCTGAAGTTGAATCAATATCATTGGAGTTATGATGAAGAAGTTATCCCACTTTTAACCGAAGTGATTTCAGTTTACCTTGTTTGAAGATTTGGCAATTTCTTCTTGATTCTAATTAAAACAGATTGAATCAAGATGTAAGAAGCTTGATTTGGACTCATAAATCAGTGCAGAATCATCCTGAAGTTGAATCAATATCATTGGAGTTATGATGAAGAAGTTATCCTACTTTTAACCAAAGTGATTTCAGTTTACCCTGTTTGGAGATTTGGCAAGTTCTTCTTGATACAAATAAAACCAGAATGAATCTGATGAGATCCTAGGATGCTCTCTGGAACAGATGGGATAATCCTTGCAGAAACGAATCAAAAAGACTCAAGTTTCTCAAGGCATGTGGATCGAATGGTAACACAAGAGGGATGGATGATCTCTGGATACTCCTAGGCGACTGATCTGGATATGACACACCAAATAAGAAGCCCTTAACTCTGGATATTACACACCAGAAACCTTAAGCAATATCAACTGATAAGTAAGGAAGAAGAAACAAATTTTTGACTGAAATATTTGATGATTTATTACTCAATTTCGTCCAGCATATAAAGGGATAAGGCTGTACATGCACAACATCTCGAAAACATAAGAAAAGAAGGCCAAGAGGCTGCTTTCGAAAATACATAAAGACTAAATGAAAAACATAAGATAAAACATAACAAATGGTCGGTCCAAGGTGTAACCGAGATGCATCATCTAGGGAATGTGAGAAGTAGTCTTGTGGCCTCGTTAAAAACCTCCCTCCGTAAAACCCAATGGGACAAAACCAAAGTGAGGAAAATAGTACACACAATCCTACTTGCCTAGATGATGATCAGCTTGAAGGTGGAATGGATTGAGTGATGGTTAAGGTGTCTTGGATGATCAAGCTTCGACCAAGACCAATGTATTCTTCTTGTTTCAATGCATTCTTCAATGTTGCATCCTCAACTACAAGCTCTTCAGGTTCACGTTCATGCTTCCATTCCTTGGTGCTTTCCATGATCACATCAGAATCACGATGTAAGAAGCTTGATTTGGACTCATAAATTAGTTTAGAATCACCCTTAATTTGAATCAAGATCATAGGAATTATGATGAAGAAGTTATCCCACTTTTAACCGAAGTGACTCCAGTTTACCCTGTTTGGAGATTTAACAATTTCTTCTTGATTCTAATTAAACCAGATTGAATCAAGATGTAAGAAGCTTGATTTTGACTCATAAATAAGTGTAGAATAATCCTGAAGTTGAATCAATATCATAGGAGTTATGATGAAAAAGTTATCCCACTTTTAACTAAAGTGATTCTAGTTTAACCTGTTTGGAGATTTGGTAATTTCTTCTTGATACAAATAAAACCAGAATGAATCACGATGTAAGAAGCTTGATTTGGACTCATAAATCAGATTAGAATAACCCTGAATTTGAATCAAGATCATAGGAGTTATGATGAAGAAGTTATCCCAATTTTTAACCGAAGTGAATCGAGTTTACCCTGTTTGGAGAGTTGGCAATTTCTTCTTGATACTAATAAAACCAGAATGAATCACGATGTAAGAAGCTTGATTTGGACTCATAAATCAGTGTAGAATAACCCAGAAGTTGAATCAAGATCATAGGAGTTATGATGACGAAGTTATCCCACTTTTAACCAAAGTGATTTCAGTTTACCCTGTTTGGAGATTTGACAATTTCTTCTTGATACAAATAAAACCAGAATGAATCACGATGCAAGAAGCTTGATTTGGACTCATAAATTAGTTTAGAATCACCCTGAATTTGAATCAAGATCATAGGAGTTATGATGAAGAAGTTATCCCTCTTTTAACCGAAGTGATTCCAATTTACCCTGTTTGGAGAGTTTCCAATTTTTTCTTGATTCTAATCAAACCATAATGAATCAAGATGTAAGAATCTTTATTTGGACTCATAAATCAGTGGATAATCACCCTGAAGTTGAATCAGTATCATAGGAGTTATGATGAAGAAGTTATCCCACTTTTAACCGAAGTGAATCTAGTTTACCCTGTTTGGAGATTTTGCAATTTCTTCTTTATACTAATAAAACCAGAATGGATCACAATGTAAGAAGATTGATTTGGACTCATTAATCAGTGTAGAATCACCCTGAAGTTTAATCAAGATCATAGGAGTTATGATGAAGAAGTTATCCCACTTTTCACCAAAGTGACTCCAGTTTGCCGTGTTTGGAGATTTGACAATTTCTTCTTGATTCTAATTAAACCAGATTGAATCAAGATGTAAGAATCTTGATTTGGACTCATAAATCAGTGTAGAATCATCCTGAAGTTGAATCAATATCATTGGAGTTATGATGAAGAAGTTATCCCACTTTTAACCGAAGTGATTTCAGTTTACCTTGTTTGAAGATTTGGCAATTTCTTCTTGATTCTAATTAAACCAGATTGAATCAAGATGTAAGAATCTTGATTTGGACTCATAAATCAGTGCAGAATCATCCTGAAGTTGAATCAATATCATTGGAGTTATGATGAAGAAGTTATCCCACTTTTAACCAAAGTGATTTCAGTTTACCCTGTTTTGAGATTTGGCAAGTTCTTCTTGATACAAATAAAACCAGAATGAATCTGATGAGATCCTAGGATGCTCTCTGGAACAGATGGGATAATTCTTGCAGAAACGAATCAAAAAGACTCAAGTTTCTCAAGGCATGTGGATCGAATGGTAACACAAGAGGGATGGATGATCTCTTGATACTCCTAGGCGACTGATCTGGATATGACACACCAAATAAGAAGCCCTTAACTCTGGATATTACACACCAGAAACCTTAAGCAATATCAACTGAGAAGTAAGGAAGAAGAAACAAGTTTTTGACTGAAATATTTGATGATTTATTACTCAATTTCGTCCAGCATATAAAGGGATAAGGCTGTACATGCACAACATCTCGAAAACATAAGAAAAGAAGGCCAAGAGGCCGCTTTCGAAAATACATAGAGACTAAATGAAAAACATAAGATAAAACATAACAAATGGTCGGTCCAAGGTGTAACCGAGATGCATCATCTAGGGAATGTGAGAAGTAGTCTTGTGGCCTCGTTAAAAACCTCCCTCCGTAAAACCCAATGGGACAAAACCAAAGTGAGGAAAAGAGTACACACAATCCTACTTGCCTAGATGATGATCAGCTTGAAGGTGGAATGGATTGAGTGATGGTTAAGGTGTCTTGGATGATCAAGCTTCGACCAAGACCAATGTATTCTTCTTGTTTCAATGCATTCTTCAATGTTGCATCCTCAGCTACAAGCTCTTCAGGTTCACGTTCATGCTTTCATTCCTTGGTGCTTTCCATGATCACATCAGAATCACGATGTAAGAAGCTTGATTTGGACTCATAAATTAGTTTAGAATCACCCTTAATTTGAATCAAGATCATAGGAATTATGATGAAGAAGTTATCCCACTTTTAACCGAAGTGACTCCAGTTTACCCTGTTTGGAGATTTGATAATTTCTTCTTGATTCTAATTAAACCAGATTGAATCAAGATGTAAGAAGCTTGATTTTGACTCATAAATAAGTGTAGAATAATCCTGAAGTTGAATCAATATCATAGGAGTTATGATGAAAAAGTTATCCCACTTTTAACTAAAGTGATTCTAGTTTAACCTGTTTGGAGATTTGGCAATTTCTTCTTGATACAAATAAAACCAGAATGAATCACGATGTAAGAAGCTTCATTTGGACTCATAAATAAGTTTAGAATAACCCTGAATTTGAATCAAGATCATAGGAGTTATGATGAAGAAGTTATCCCAATTTTAACCGAAGTGAATCGAGTTTACCCTGTTTGGAGAGTTGGCAATTTCTTCTTGATACTAATAAAACCAGAATGAATCACGATGTAAGAAGCATGATTTGGACTCATAAATCAGTGTAGAATAACCCAGAAGTTGAATCAAGATCATAGGAGTTATGATGACGAAGTTATCCCACTTTTAACCAAAGTGATTTCAGTTTACCCTGTTTGGAGATTTGACAATTTCTTCTTGATACAAATAAAACCAGAATGAATCAAGATGTAAGAAGCTTGATTTGGACTCGTAAATTAGTTTAGAATCACCCTGAATTTGAATCAAGATCATAGGAGTTATGATGAAGAAGTTATCCCTCTTTTAACCAAAGTGATTCCAATTTACCCTGTTTGGAGAGTTTCCAATTTTTTCTTGATTCTAATCAAACCATAATGAATCAAGATGTAAGAATCTTGATTTGGACTCATAAATCAGTGGATAATCACCCTGAAGTTGAATCAATATCATAGGAGTTATGATGAAGAAGTTATCCCACTTTTAACCGAAGTGAATCTAGTTTACCCTGTTTGGAGATTTTGCAATTTCTTCTTTATACTAATAAAACCAGAATGGATCACAATGTAAGAAGCTTGATTTGGACTCATTAATCAGTGTAGAATCACCCTGAAGTTTAATCAAGATCATAGGAGTTATGATGAAGAAGTTATCCCACTTTTCACCAAAGTGACTCCAGTTTGCCGTGTTTGGAGATTTGACAATTTCTTCTTGATTCTAATTAAACCAGATTGAATCAAGATGTAAGAATCTTGATTTGGACTCATAAATCAGTGTAGAATCATCCTGAAGTTGAATCAATATCATTGGAGTTATGATGAAGAAGTTATCCCACTTTTAACCGAAGTGATTTCAGTTTACCTTGTTTGAAGATTTGGCAATTTCTTCTTGATTCTAATTAAACCAGATTGAATCAAGATGTAAGAAGCTTGATTTGGACTCATAAATCAGTGCAGAATCATCCTGAAGTTGAATCAATATCATTGGAGTTATGATGAAGAAGTTATCCCACTTTTAACCAAAGTGATTTCAGTTTACCCTGTTTGGAGATTTGGCAAGTTCTTCTTGATACAAATAAAACCAGAATGAATCTGATGAGATCCTAGGATGCTCTCTGGAACAGATGGGATAATCCTTGCAGAAACGAATCAAAAAGACTCAAGTTTCTCAAGGCATGTGGATCGAATGGTAACACAAGAGGGATGGATGATCTCTTGATACTCCTAGGCGACTGATCTGGATATGACACACCAAATAAGAAGCCCTTAACTCTGGATATTACACACCAGAAACCTTAAGCAATATCAATAGAGAAGTAAGGAAGAAGAAACAAATTTTTGACTGAAATATTTGATGATTTATTACTCAATTTCGTCCAGCATATAAAGGGATAAGGTTGTACATGCACAACATCTCGAAAACATAAGAAAAGAAGGCCAAGAGGCTCCTTTCGAAAATACATAGAGACTAAATGAAAAACATAAGATAAAACGTAACAAATGGTCGGTCCAAGGTGTAACCGAGATGCATCATCTAGGGAATGTTAGGAGTAGTCTTGTGGCCTCTTTAAAAACCTCCCTCCGTAAAACCCAATGGGACAAAACCAAAGTGAGGAAAGAGTACACACAATCCTACTTGCCTAGATGATGATCAGCTTGAAGGTGGAATGGATTGAGTGATGGTTAAGGTGTCTTGGATGACCAAGCTTCGACCAAGACCAATGTATTCTTCTTGTTTCAATGCATTCTTTAATGTTGCATCCTCAGCTACAAGCTCTTTAGGTTCAGGTTCATGCTTCCATTCCTTGGTGCTTTCCATGATCACATCAGAATCACGATGTAAGAAGCTTGATTTGGACTCATAAATTAGTTTAGAATCACCCTTAATTTGAATCAAGATCATAGGAATTATGATGAAGAAGTTATCCCACTTTTAACCATAGTGACTCCAGTTTACCCTGTTTGGAGATTTGACAATTTCTTCTTGATTCTAATTAAACCAGATTGAATCAAGATGTAAGAAGCTTGATTTTGACTCATAAATAAGTGTAGAATAATCCTGAAGTTGAATCAATATCATAGGAGTTATGATGAAGAAGTTATCCCACTTTTAGCTGAAGTGATTCCAGTTTAACCTGTTTGGAGATTTGGCAATTTCTTCTTGATACAAATAAAACCAGAATGAATCACGATGTAAGAAGCTTGATTTGGACTCATAAATCAGTTTAGAATAACCCTGAATTTGAATCAAGATCATAGGAGTTATGATGAAGAAGTTATCCCAATTTTAACCGAAGTGAATCGAGTTTACCCTGTTTGGAGAGTTGGCAATTTCTTTCTGATACAAATAAAACCAGAATGAATCACGATGTAAGAAGCTTGATTTGGACTCATAAATTAGTTTAGAATCACCCTGAATTTGAATCAAGATCATAGGAGTTATGATGAAGAAATTATCCCACTTTTAGCCGAAGTGACTCCAATTTACCTTGTTTGGAGATTTGGCAATTTCTTCTTGATTCTAATCAAAACCATAATGAATAAAGATGTAAGAAGCTTTATTTGGACTCATAAATCAGTGAAGAATCATCCTGAAGTTGAATCTATATGATTTGACTTATGATGAAGAAGTTATCCCACTTTTAACCGAAGTTATTCTAGTTTGGCCTGTTTGTAGATTTGGCAATTTATTCTTGATACTAATAAAACCAGAATGAATCACGATGTAAGAAGCTTGAATTGGACTCATTAATCAGTGTAGAATCACCCTGAAATTAAATCAAGATCATAGGAGTTATGATGAAGAAGTTATCCAACTTTTAACCGAAGTGATTCCACTTTACCCTGTTTGGAGATTTGGTAATTTTTTCTTGATTCTAACCAAACCAGAATGAATCACGATGTAAGAAGCTTGATTTGGACTCATAAATCAGTGCAGAATCACCCTGAAGTTGAATCAAGATCATAGGAGTTATGATAAAGAAGTTATCGCACTTTTAAGCGAAGTGATTCCAGTTTGCCCTGTTTGGAGATTTGAGAATTTATTCTTGATACTAATAAAACCAGAATGAATCACGATGTAAGAAGCTTTATTTGGACTCATTAATAAGCTTAGAATCACCCTGAAGTTGAATCAAGATCATAGGAGTTATGATGAAGATGTTATCCCACTTTTAACCGAAGTGATTCTAGTTTACCCTGTTTGGAGATTTGGCAATTTCTTCTTGATTCTAATTAAACCAGATTGAATCAAGATGTATGAAGCTTGATTTAGACTCATAAATCAGTTTAGAATAATCCTGAAGTTGACTCAGTATCATTGGAGTTATGATGAAGAAATTATCCCACTTTTAACCGAAGTGATTCCAGTTTGCCCTGTTTGGAGATTTGGCAATTTCTTCTTGATACAAAAAAAACACAATGAATCACGATGTAAGAAGCTTGATTTGGACTCATAAATCAGTGTAGAATCACCCTGAAGTTGAATCAATACCATTGGAGTTATGATGAAGAAGTTATCCTACTTTTAACCGAAGTGATTCCAGTTTGCCCTGTTTGGAGATTTGGCAATTTCTTCTTGATTCTAATCAAACCAGAATGAATCAAGATGTAAGAACATTTATTTTTACTCATAAATCAGTGTAGAATCACCCTGAAGTTGAATCAATACCATTGGAGTTATGATGAAGAAGTTATCCCACTTTTTAACCGAAGTGATTCCAGTTTGCCCTGTTTGGAGATTTGGTAATTTATTCTTGATACTAATAAAACCAGAATGAATCACGATGTAAGAAGCTTGATTTGGACTCATTAATCAGTGGAGAATCACCCTGAAGTTGAATCAAGATCATAGGAGTTATGATGAAGAAGTTATCCTACTTTTAACCGAAGTGATTCCAGTTTACCATGTTTGGAGATTTGACAATTTTTTCTTGATTCTAATCAAACCAGAATGAATCAAGATGTAAGAAGCTTGATTTGGACTCATAAATCAGTGCAGAATCATCCTGAAGTTGAAACAATATCATTGGAATTATGATGAAGAAGTTATTCCGTTTTTAACCGAAGTGATTCCAGTTTACCCTGTTTGGAGATTTGGTAATTTCTTCTTGATTCTAATCAAACCAGAATGAACCACGATGTAAGAAGCTTGATTTTTACTCATAAATCAGTGTAGAATCACCCTGAAGTTGAATCAAGATCATAGGAGCTAAGATAAAGAAGTTATCACACTTTTAACCGAAATGATTCCAGTTTGTCCTGTTTGGATATTTGGCAATTTATTCTTGATACTAATAAAACCAGAATGAATCACGATGTAAGAAGCTTGATTTGGACTCATTAATCAGTTTAGAATCACCATGAAGTTGAATCAAGATCATACGAGTTATGATGAAGATGTTATCCCACTTTTAACCGAAGTGATTCTAGTTTACCCTTTTTGGAGATTTTACAATTTATTCTTGATACAAATAAAAGCAGAATGAATCACGATGTAAGAAGCTTGATTTGGACTCATAAATAAGTTTAGAATCACCCTGAATTTGAATCAAGATCATAGGTGTTAGAATGAATAAATAAAGAAAAGAAGAAGCAAGCTGGTTGAAGATAGAAACTGGATCAAACAGACTTGACTCACAAGGAATTATGAAGGCTGCCCTCTACCACTTGACCTAACTTGACTTGCAAGGCAAGGAATAAGTTGGGGAGGACCTTGTGGACGTTGCTAGGCTCCAGAAACCTAAGGATACTCAGTTTGAATTCAAAAGGAAGGATCTGGTTTGGTTTAAGCAAGAAGAAGTCACATGGGTGCATAAGGAGTTGTGTAGATCTGTCACTATCACCAAGGAAGGCTGTGCCTCTCCTCGTGTCCCTTTCTACTCTTCATGGACGTGTCAGACCTTGGCTGTATCCCCTTTGGCCTCTTCTCATTCCATACAGAAATATTTGTTTATGTTTCTATGTTTTAGTGATTGTTTAATCATGTGTATTGCCTATTTAAAGGCTTCCTATCACTTGTAACATTACCAGAATCAATAGAAAAGTTTCTCTCTCTCTAAACTTGTGGCTCTCTGTCTCTTGCTTGTGTCTAAACAATATTCACAATGTAAGGAGCTAAGCATTATGGTTTAGAGGCTGCCTTAACTCTATCTCTCTTAAGGCAGCCTAATACTTGTAAAACTCAGTCTAAACTCTTCTTTATCTCCTCTTAAGCTCTAGATTACTGATTCTAAATCCTCTTCATCTTAGGTACACAAAATCAAAGTGTTGTATTACTTCAGAAGGATAGATTCACATTAGAGATTCTTTGCCACACATAACCAGTTTGTTGTCTAGGATCTTGGTTATAGTGTAGGCTATTTAAGAAGATTCAACCACCAGTTTGTTGTGTCTTCCTTTGAATGGTGAGTTCCTGTTGTATGGTTGAAGAGGATTCAGTTACATGGTAACTGAATACTCTCTTGACATGAGACAAACACTCATGAATTCCAACATGGTATCAGAGCCTAGTTGCTCTTCTTTGGGAAAACTCACCATATTCTCTGTTTTTTCTTGAATCAGATCCTTTCTCTCCCACTCTGATATAGTGTAAGATTGGTCAATACTTTTTAGTATGGTGCGATCATGACCAGACTCAACCTGAGGGATTTGAAGATCAACTATGAAGCAGCTAGGAGATTGATCAAGACACAATCTAATGGGCTGTATAGAAGCTTTAATTATCTGATCAGAGAAATAATGGACAAAGAGGATACAAAGGTTACTCATGGTGCAGTCTTTGCTATACTTGGTCAGACATTGCATCAGCATGGATTACATGAGATCAATCAGGAAAGACATTCAGCTAGCAAGAAACACATAGAGAATGGACAAAGATGGCGTTTACATCAGAGTTCAATGGAGCAGATTGTTATATGGATCAAGAAGGATCTCTTTGTTTGCAAACTGGACCAGGAGTACAACAAAGACGAGCTGGGCTTTAACATGGACGTGCCTAAGGTGTGGTTGGCTGAAAGAGGGCCTTTCAAGCCCAATAAATGGAAAGATCGACCAGCTTGGCTTAAGTTGGCCGGTTTGCTTAGCTTAGGTGTATTTCTGATTTCTTGTAATTCTAAACCAACTAGGACTAGGATTAGGGTTAAGGTTTCATAAACCAATTAGAAAGAGGTTTTGGTTTTCCTTCTAGAGTTAGGATAAGGTTTTCTAGTTAGGGTTTTCTATCTTGTCTTTATAAAGCCAAAAGCAGCACATATTGTAACTTACACATTCCTTTTAATAAAACCTAAGCTTTTGGCTTGTCAAACTCGTCCCTTAGGGAACCTCAAACCTTTGTTCACGGTGGAACAAGTTTTCTTTATCACACTAGGTAGCGAGAGCTTCTGTGATTCATCCTAGACAAGAAGCAGGGTTATCCTGTGTCTCAGGAGTCGCTAAACAACCGTAGAGCAGTCCATAGCTCTATGGTGAAGATCACTCAACGTTCTGGAGCTTCTCAGGCTCAAGGATCCACCCATCATCCCTCAAGTGTGATTGGGACGAGGTCTTCCTATCCATGGTCAGACATTGCATCAGCATGGATTACATGAGATCAATCAGGAAAGACAATCAGCTAGCAAGAAATACATAGAGAATGGACAAAGATGGCGTTTACATCAGAGTTCAATGGAGCAGATTGTTATATGGATCAAGAAGGATCTCTTTGCTTACAAACAGGACCAGGAGTACAACAAAGACGAGCTGGGCTTTAACATGGACGTGCCTAAGGTGTGGTTGGCTGAAAGAGGGCCTTTCAAGCCCAATAAATGGAAAGATCGACCCGCTTGGCTTAAGTTGGCCGGTTTGCTTAGCTTAGGTGTATTTCTGATTTCTTGTAATTCTAAACCAACTAGGACTAGGATTAGGGTTAAGGTTTCATAAACCAATTAGAAATAGGTTTTGGTTTTCCTTTTAGAGTTAGGATAAGGTTTTCTAGTTAGGGTTTTTCTATCTTGTCTTTATAAAGCCAAAAGCAGCACATATTGTAACTCACACATTCTCTTAATAAAATCTAAGCTTTTGGCTTGTCAAACTCGTCCCTTAGGGGACCTCAAACCATTGTTCACGTGGAACAAGTTTTCTTTGTCACACTAGGTAGCGTGAGCTTCTGTGATTCATCCTAGACATGAAGAGGGTTATCCTGTGTCTCAGGAGTCGCTAAAACAACTCTAGAGGAGTCCATAGCTCTATGGTGAAGATCACTCAACGTCCTGGAGCTTCTCAGGCTCAAGGATCCACCCATCATCCCTCAAGTGTGATTGGGCGAGGTCTTCCTATCCAAGGACGTACCATAGTATCTTGAAATCAAGCTTCAGGAAGGGAAAGGATTCGAAAATGCTTCATCATTAACTCAGTCTAAATTCTTCTTTATCTCCTCTTAAGCTCTAGATTACTGATTCTAAATCCTCTTCATCTTAGGTACACAAACTCAAAGTGTTGTATTACTTCAGAAGGATAGATTCACACTAGAGATTCTTTGCCACATCATAACCAGTTTGCTGTCTAGGATCTTGGTTATAGTGTAGGCTATTTAAGAAGATTCAACCACCAGTTTGTTGTGTCTTCCTTTGAATGGTGAGTTCCTGTTGTATGGTTGAAGAGGATTCAGTTACAAGTTAACTGAATACTCTCTTGACATGAGACAAAGCACTCATGAATTCCAACATGGTATCGGAGCCCTAGTTGCTCTTCTTTAGGAAAACTCACCCTATCTCTGTTTTTTCTTGAATCAGATCCTTTCTCTCCACATCTGATATAGTGTTAAGCTTGGTCAATACTTTTTAGTATGGTGCCGATCCTGACCAGACTCAACCGAGGGATTTGAAGATCAAACAATGAAGCAGCTAGGAGATTGATCAAGACACAATCTAATGGGCTGTATAGAAGCTTTAATTATCTGATCAAGAAAATAATGGACAGAGAGGATACAAAGGTTACTCATGGTGGCAGCCTTTGCCTAATACTTGGTCCAGACATTGCATCAGCATGGATTACATGAGATCAATCAGGAAAGACGTTCAGCTTAGCAAGAAACACATAGAGAATGGACAAAGATGGCATTTACATCAGAGTTCAATGGAGTAGATTGTTTATATGGATCAAGAAGGATCTCTTTGTTTGCAAAACTGGACCAGGAGTACAACAAAGACGAGGCTGGGGCTTTAACATGGACGTGCCCTAAGGTGTGGGTTGGCTGAAAGAGGGGCTTTCAAGCCCAATAAATGGAAAGCTCGACGAGCTTGGCTTAAGTTGGCCGGTTTGCTTAGCTTAGGTGTATTTCTGATTTCTTGTAATTCTAAACCAACTAGGACTAGGATTAGTGTTAAAGGTTTCATAAAACTAATTAGAAATAGGTTTTGGTTTTCTTTTAGAGTTAGGATAAGGTTTTCTAGTCAGGGTTTTCTAATCTTGTCTTTATAAAGCCAAAAGCAGCACATACTGTAACTCACACATTCTTTTAATAAAATCTAAAGCTTTTGGCTTGTCAAACTCGTCCCTTAGGGGACCTCAAACCTTTGTTCACGTGGAACAAGTTTTCTTTGTCACACTAGGTAGCGTGAGCTTCCTGTGATTCCATCCTAGACATGAAGCAGGGTTATCATGTGTCTCAGGAGTCGCTAAACAACTGTAGAGCAGTCCATAGCTCTATGGTGAAAGATCACTCAACGTCCTAGAGCTTCTCAGGCTCAAGAATCCACCCATCATCCCACAAGTGTGATTGGGACGAGGTCTTCCTATCCAAGGCCGTACCATGTGGTATCAGAGCCACTTGGTGGTTTAGGTTTGATGATCTTAACCTAGGATCACGAATTCCATCATCTATCCAGCAATCTTCAAATGTTTTCTTGTGGGAAGCAGGAAGATAATGCTAAAGAAACAAGCTAAAAGGAAGAGAGTTGCAGCAAGCCAGACTTTGATCTTTAGTGAACAGCAACTGGATGACCTAGGCAGCTGAGATCTTCAACCAAATCATGAGAGAACGTGGCAGCAAGCAAAGGTGGAACAGATCTGGACCCTAAAAACGTCCAAGGAGACAAAGTTACTTGCTTGGATCAGTTTGGGCGCTGGTCTAGGGCTTCACCAGGAGCAAAAGAAAACATCCAGCTAGTTCCTGAGATATCAACAAACAAAGTCTGGAGAACAGGAAAACAAACTTCTAAGCTATGCTCACAAACGGCTGAGAAGAAACCTGAGAAGAAAAATGAGAAGATACCAGAGATTGAACCAGCATTGGCTACTTCTTGTCAAGGAGAATATTCAATATTTCAACAAGACCAAGAGGAAAACGTACCAGGAGCTTTGTGTGGTCCTATTCTCGACCTAACCAAAGCAACAGAAGAAAGAAAACTTGATGCGGCGCTTGTAGTTCATAAAGGGTCATCTGAGACTTTGATTGAACAAGGTGGATTCATTAGATTTTTCTTCTTATTATTCACTGACCAGGCCTCTTGTTTGTTTTAAATTCAGTCTCGTGGATCACTTAAAGCTTGTCAAAAAGCTGCACAACTTTATCTTTGAACCAAGGGGAAAGCTATGTGAGTTTAAGAGCAATAACATTCTGGTGCAAAGAGCAACAACCAAGCCTGAGTATGCACGAAAATTTCATCCTCTAAGAGCAGGATTTGAGGTCAAATCCTTTTAAAGGAGGAGGGGGTAGTGTAACTCAAATCAGCAGCAATGGCAAGATGAAAGAGAGCAAGTCCGAGTTGCATCAACTTCTCAAAGACTTGCAGCTTTGGCCTCATCATCCTAGACCAAGAAAACACGTGATTCATGCTGATATGAGATCTAGGGAGAGCTTGAATCACATGACATCAATGGTACAAGCAAGGGTATCCAGAAAAGACAAGTTCAAAATCGAGTTCTTCACTTTACATTCTGACTTGAGTTGGCTTGTGGACAAGAGTGGAAATATCAGGGATGACCCAAGAGAGGAAAGAGATGGTCCTAGACTCAAGAATGAGTATGGGGATCAATGTACACGACCTCATGATCATGAGAAGCATGTCAGTCGATTCACATTGTGTTTTGATCGAATTGGGTTGAGAGATGGCTGGAATCTGCTTATTCTCAACCATATGGGATTGGTGCGTCCCCCAGAGTGTGGAACAGGTTATCAGTCATCCGAGACCTTGATCATTGGTTGGACCAAGGTTATTAAGCAAGGGCTCATTCCCATGAGTTTATCGTATTTCTTCGGCTACTTCCGACCACGTTGTCTAGGCTCGTGGGGATCCATTCTCGTCGCTGCTTCATTAAGGTGCTTTTTCTTCCAATAACCTTCAGGGTTGTTCCTGGGTTCAGGATCGCAAGCCATCCTCGCTCCTTAAAAGGATTTTGTATGTTCCACTCAGAATCCTGCCATTTTTAATGACCAAAGTCTGTGTAAACACAATTCATTTCCCTTGCTGTATGACAAGCATTTGTGCTCGTTGGTGTAAGAAGAGCATCCTAGGGACGCATCAGATTCTTAGCACACAAGATATCTCAGCAAGTAATACTGGCGCTTCATGACTGACTAAGAACCTTGTTCCACACTCTGGTGGACGCACCAATCCCATATGGTTGAGAATAAGCAGATTCCAGCCATCTCTCAACCCAATTCGATCCAAACTCAATGTGAATCGACTGACATGCTTCTCCTGATCAGGAGGTCGTGTACATTGATCCCCATACTCATTCTTGAGTCTAGGACCGTCCCTTTCCTCTCTTGGGTCATCCCTGATCTTTCCACACTTGTCCACAAGCCAACTCAAGTCAGAATGTAAAGTGAAAAACTCGATTCTGAACTTGTATTTTCTGGATACCCTTGCTTGTACCATTGATGTCGTGTGATACAAGCTCTCCCTAGATCTCATATCAGCATGAATCATGTGTTTTCTTGGTCTAGGATGATGAGGCCAAAGCTGCAAGTCTTTGAGAAGTTGATGCAACTCGGACTTGCTCTCTTTCATCTTGCCATTGCTGCTGATTTGAGTTACACTACCCCCTCCTCCTTTAAAAGGATTTGACCTCAAATCCTGCTCTTTGAGGATGAATTTTTCGTGCATACTCAGCTTGGTTGTTGCTCTTTGCACCAGAATGTTGTTATTGCTCTTAAACTCACATAGCTTTCTTCCTGGTTCAAAGATAAAGTTGTGCAGCTTCTTGACAAGCTTTAAGTGATCCACGAGACTGAATTTAACACAAACAAGAGGCCTGGTCAGTGAATAATAAGAAGAAAATCTAATGAATCCACCTTGTTCAATCAAAGTCTCAGATGACTCCTTATGAACTACAAGCGCCGCATCAAGTTTTCCTTCTTCTTTTGCTTTGGTTAGGTCGAGAATAGGACCACACAAAGCTCCTGGTACGTGCTCCTCTTGTTCTTGTTGAAATATTGAATATTCTCCTTGACAAGAAGTAGCCAATGCTGGTTCAATCTCTGGTATCTTCTCAGGTTTCTTCTCAGCCATTTGTGAGCATAGCTTAGAAGTTTGTTTTCCTATTTTCCAGACTTTGTTTGTTGATAGCTCAGGAACTAGCTGGATGTTTTCTTTTTCTCCTGGTGAAGCCCTAGACCAGCGCCCAAACTGATCCAAAGCAAGTAACTTTGTCTCCTTGGACGTTTTAAGGTCAGATCTGTTCCACCTTTGCTTGCTGCCACGTTCTCTCATGATTTGGTTGAAGATCTCGTCTGCTAGGTCATCCAGTTGCTGTTCACTAAAGATCAAGGTCTGGCTTGCTGCAACTCTCTTCCTTGTTGCTTGTTGTTTAGCCTTATCTTCCTGCTTCCCACAAGAAAACATTGAAGATTGCTGGATAGATGATGGAATTCGTGATCCTAGGTTAAGATCATCAAACCCTAAACCCCCAAGTGGCTCTGATACCACTTGGTGCGGCCTTGGATAGGAAGACCTCGTCCCAATCACACTTGAGGGATGATGGGTGGATCCTTGAGCCTGAGAAGCTCCAGGACGTTGGGTGATCTTCACCATAGAGCTATGGACTGCTCTAGAGTTGTTTAGCGACTCCTGAGACACAGGATAACCCTGCTTCATGTCTAGGATGAATCACAGAAGCTTACGCTACCTAGTGTGACAAAGAAAACTTGTTCCACGTGAACAAAGGTTTGAGGTCCCCTAAGGGACGAGTTTGATAAGCCAAAGCTTAGATTTTATTAAAAGAATGCGTAAGTTACAATATGTGCTGCTTTTGGCTTTATAAAGACAAGATAGAAAACCCTAACTAGAAAACCTTATCCTAACTCTAAAAGGAAAACCAAAACCTATTTCTAATTGGTTTATGAAACCTTAACCCTAATCCTAGTCCTAGTTGGTTTAGAATTACAAGAAATCAGAAATACACCTAAGCTAAGCAAACCGGCCAACTTAAGCCAAGCTGGTCGATCTTTCCATTTATTGGGCTTGAAAGGCCCTCTTTCAGCCAACATCAGCTTAGGCACGTCCATGTTAAAGCCCAGCTCGTCCTTGTTGTACTCCTGGTCCAGTTTACAAACAAAGAGATCCTTCTTGATCCATATAACAATCTGCTCCATTGAACTCTGATGTAAACGCCATATTTGTCCATTCTCTATGTGTTTCTTGCTAGCTGAACGTCTTTCCTGATTGATCTCATGTAATCCATGCTGATTCAGTGTCTGACCAAGTATAGCAAAGGCTTCACCATGAGTAACCTTTGTCTCCTCTCTGTCCATTATTTCTCTGATCAGATAATTAAAGCTTCTATACAACCCATTAGATTGTGTCTTGATCAATCTCCTAGCTGCTTCATAGTTAATCTTCAAATCCCTCAGGTTGAGGCTGGTCAGGATCGCACCACCTTTTGTCACTCCTTGTCCAACCAACTGACTGCTCTCAATATCCTGAAACTTCACATCATTAGGGCTAAAGATAACATTACATTTAAGATCAGTGGTGCACTTCTTTACAGACAAAAGGTTTGAGGTGAATTCAGGCATATAAAAGGCTCTAGTTTCCTTATCAAACAGTTTCAACTTGCCTATACCTCTAATTGGAATTCTATCTCCATTTGCAATCATAACATGTCCATTTGCTGGTTCTATATCCCTAATAAGACTAGTATCACTTATCACGTGATGAGATGCACCAGAATCAATTATTAAAGGTTTAGTCATGTTATGAGCAGCATGGGATTGACCAACTATTCTAGCATGAGTATAAGCATTATCAGTATGATCAAGGACACTAGCAGTCTTAGATGCACCAAAAGAATACCCATTGATAGTACCAAAAGTGTTACCATTCTCCTTGAGCATTTTGATGAGTGCATCCATGTCTGACCTCCGGATGAACTCATGCTCATTGGTCCTGGTTGGCTGGTTGGTCTGGTGAGCAGTGTAAGTTACCAAAGCCTTGTTCTCACCCCCTTCTCGGTTCTCAGCTTCATTTGAACGGCTTGAGGTACCAGTTCCATGTTGATCACTTGCTCCATATGTGACATTTGCCCTTGCTTCCCTTTCCTTGTTGAACTTGGCCGGTTTGAGATGAGGGTGAAGGATCCAACACTGATTCTTCTTGTGACCATGTCTCTTGCAATGATCACAGTTACCATTCAACCTCCTTTCTTCATAGCTTCCATTGCCACGCCTATCTTCATACCGGTTGACCTTGTTTGCTTGAGGCACCTCAGCTTGGTTAGCTAGTGTGAGCTCCCCCTTTCCTCCAAAGAGTCCTAATGGCCCTTGCTCCTTCTGGATTTGTGAGCATACTTCTTCAAGAGTTGGCAGCTTCTCTGACCTCAGGATATGCTTGATCAGATCGTTATAGGAGGAGTTGAGTGTGAGTAGTAGACCAAACACCTTATCTTGCTCACGCCTTTTTATTTAGCTCATCAGGATCGGTAGTACTTGGCCTCAGCATCTCAAGCTCTAACCATAAGGCTCTAAACTTTCCCAAATGCTTGGTAAACTCCATGTCTTCTTGCGCAAGGTTGTTGATGGCCCTCTTTATCTCAAATACCCTAGTGAGGTTTGAGATGTTACCATACACTTTCTAAAGTGTATCTCACAAGTTTTTGCCTTCTCACAGTAGCTATAGGCCTCCAGAATGGATGGATCTAATGAACTTTGAAGGATAGACATTACCAGTAGATCTTCTTGCATCCACTTCACTTCATCACACACGACCACCACCCTATCACCTTCTTTGGTGATGATCTTTGGAGCTTCATCTTCTAGGACATGGCTCCACAGGCCCTTACTTCCCATTGCGGTCTTCACTACACGAGACCATAACAAGTAGTTCCCACCTTTGAGTGTAACCGGAATGACTGTAGTCTTGGTGTTCTCCATCTTGTGATTTCCGGATCAAAAAGTGTGTTCTTGAGTTCTTCAAGGATCACAACCCAGATCTAAGGTAACCTGGCTCTGATACCATGAAATCTTGAGAGAAACTTGAGTATAAACAGAAGATAGAGTGAAGAATGGAGAGAATAGAGAGATTAGACAAGAAAGTAAAGAGAGATCCGGGTAGACTTTAGGTAACCATTAGAGAGAGTATAGAGAGATAAAGGAGAGAGAGAGACTGAAATGCTCGTTATGATTAATGATAAGCAAGGTTTACAATATATAGAGGAGATTAGGATAAGGTTTCAATGTTAACAAAGACCAAAGCATGTGTAGTCAAGCCGGGGAGGAGCGTCTATTTGAAATACTTGGACCAGAAGCTCCACACGCTTTATGCCAAAGGGATCTTGACCAGATGCTCTTCCTTTCCAGCCATGAGCCAGCCTGTCAGACGCGCCTCTCTTATCCTTTTGGTCAAGCTTCCCGCGTGGTAAGTGATCAAGGTAACTCTTGGTTGATTAAATTCTTCCCCGGGTAACTTCATCTTCAAGGTAAGTTTGGGTGTACGGCCTCTTGTACGGCCTCTTGTACGGCCTTTGTACGGACACCCAAACTTACTTCCTCCCCAAATCCTCTATTCTTCCTCTATCATTTAATCAACTTATTCAACATTAGTCATCATATGATTAGTGATAAGAATCTAATTAGTAATGTTAGGCCTGCTTTAGGGAATGTAGTAGTAGCAAATGGTGATAAGGTGAAGATAGAAGGAATAGGGAACCTTAAGTTGTTTGATAGGGAATCCACTGCCTTCTACATGCCTAGTTTTACATCTAACTTGCTCTCAGTGAGAAAAGCCACGGTTGACCTGAATTGTCAGGTTGTTTTTAGGCCTAATGATGTTGAGTTTCAGGATCTTAAGACAGGGAAGGTGATTGGAGAAGGAAACAGCAAAGATGGTTTATACCATCTCCAAAAGACTAAGCCTTCTTATCCTTCTACTTCTACTCCTTTATGCATGACCAGTTCTAATCTATGTGATAGCACTACTTGGCATGCTAGATTAGGACATCCTCACTCTCGTGCATTAGAACTCATGATGCCTGATATGTCATTTAGTCACTTGGATTGTGAAGCATGCATCCTAGGAAAGCATTGCAAATCTGTTTTTCCAACATCAGTAACCATCTATGAAAAATGCTTTGACTTAGTTCATTCTGATGTTTGGACCTCTCCATGTATGTCTAGGGATAATCACAAGTATTTTGTCACTTTTATAGATGAGAAATCAAAGTATACTTGGTTAACATTGCTGCCTTCTAAGGATCGTGTGTTAGATGCTTTTATGAACTTTCAATCTTATGTCACTAACCACTTTAAGGCCAATGTGAAGGTACTGAGATCAGACAATGGAGGAGAGTATACAAGTCATGCTTTCAAGAATCACTTGGCAAAACATGGCATAATCCACCAAACAAACTGTCCCTATACACCTCAGCAAAATGGAGTGGCTGAAAGAAAGAATAGGCATCTCATGGAGGTTGCTCGATCAATGATGTTCCATGCCAATGTTCCTAAGAGATTCTGGAGTGATGCTGTGGTGACAGCATGCTACCTTATTAATCGGATCCCAACTAAGGTGCTGAAGGATATATCTCCTTATGAAGTGTTGAACCAAACCAAACCATCCATTCATCACCTCAGAGTGTTTGGATGCGTATGCTTTGTATTGATACCAGGAGAGCAAAGGAACAAGCTAGAAGCAAAGAGTATGAAGTGTATGTTCATAGGATACTCTTCTACACAGAAAGGATACAAGTGCTACAATCCTGAAACAAGAAGAGTGCTTGTATCTAGAGATGTGAAGTTTATGGAAGGAAAAGGATTCTATGCTGAGAAGAATTGGGATGAGCTCAAAGATCTGTCTCAAGCATCAGATAAGGCCAATAACCTGAGGATCATCTTAGAGAATCTTGGAATCAGTTTATCAAGGGAAAAGGAGATCACCAGAGAAGCTACTCCTACTCAAGTGACTGAACAAGAAGCTGAAGAAGTTACTCATCCTGATCCTGAAGGGGGCAATGAACATGAACCAGTAAGGCAACATGGTTCAGAAGTTCATGATCAGGATGGTGTAGAAGATCAAGCAACTGAAACTGCTCAAGATCATGAAGAAGAAGAGCAGGAAGAAGAACAAGACCAGGTTCAACCACTACGAAGAAGCACAAGGATCAGGAAGGATCCCTCCAATTGGGTGAACACAAGGGTCTATTACAACAGTCAGGCAGTGGCTCATCCAACTTCAGTGGTATGCTCATTTGCGCAATTCCCAGTTGAACATCAAGCATTCATCATTGGATTGGATCAAGGATATATTCCTAGGTCTTATAAAGAAGCAATGGAGCTTGATGAATGGAAAGAGTCAGTTAGAAATGAGACCAATGCCATGATTATAAATGACACTTGGTATGAGAGTGAGCTTCCAATGGGGAAGAAAGCAGTCTCAAGTAAGTGGGTCTTCACAATCAAATACTTGGCAAATGGCAAAGTGGAGAGGCGCAAAACAAGACTGGTGGCAAGAGGCTTCACTCAGACATATGGAGAGGATTATGTGGACACATTTGCACCAGTGGCCAAACTACATACCATTCGAATCATCCTCTCTCTTGCAACAAATCTAGAGTGGGAGTTATGGCAGATGGATGTCAAGAATGCTTTTCTTCAAGGAGAGCTAGAAGATGAGGTCTACATGCATCCTCCTCCTGGTCTAGAGCACTTGGTCAAGCCTGGAAATGTTCTAAGACTCAAGAAAGCCATCTATGGACTGAAACAATCACCAAGAGCTTGGTATCACAAGCTGAGTACTACATTAAATGGAAGAGGCTTCAGGAAGTCAGAAGCTGATCACACTCTATTCACTCTTCCTGGTCCAAGAGGCATTGTGGTCATATTGATTTATGTGGATGATATAATCATCACAGGCAGTGACAAAGAGGGCATCCAAGAAACTAAGGTATTCCTCAAATCTGTGTTTGATATTAAAGATTTAGGTGAACTCAAGTACTTCCTTGGTATTGAAGTATGCCGCTCTAAAGAGGGACTCTTTCTATCCCAAAGGAAGTACACACTTGATCTTTTAACTGAGGCAGGAAACCTTGGAGGAAGACCAGCCAAGACTCCACTCGAAGAAGGTTATAAAGTGCTGCGTGAGGGGGAGTTTGAAGATGAACCTTATGGAGACTTTAAGAAGTATAGAAGGATGGTGGGAAAGCTGATCTATCTTACCATTACAAGACCAGACATATGCTTTGCTGTGAATCAAGTCAGTCAGCATATGCAAGCTCCTAAGGTTCACCATTGGAACATGGTTGAGAGGATCATGAGGTATCTAAGGGAAGCTCCAGGTCAAGGTGTTTGGATGGGATGCAATGGAAGCACTGAAATAGTTGGGTATTGTGATGCTGATTGGGCAGGAGATAGGGTTGATAGAAGATCAACCACTGGTTATTGTACATTCATTGGAGGCAACCTAGTGACTTGGAAGAGCAAGAAGCAGAAGGTTGTATCATGTTCAAGTGCTGAGGCAGAATATAGAGCTATGAGGAAGCTCACCAATGAGTTGATATGGATCAAGGGATTGCTTGGAGACTTAGGAATCGAGACAACATCACCAATCACAATGCATTGTGACAATCAAGCAGCTATTCACATTGCCAGCAACTCGGTCTTCCATGAAAGAACAAAACACATAGAAGTAGACTGCCACAAGGTTAGACAAGCTGTGGAGAAGCAAATCATCCTACCTTGTTATACAAGAAGTGAAGACCAGCTAGCTGATATCTTCACCAAGGCAGCAAGTACCAAAGTCTGTGAGTTCATCCACTCTAAGTTAGGACTCATAGACCTCACATCTCACTGACTTTCCTAGCATGGAGACCTCTACTCTTTTTCCTTAGTATGTTTTTGTCCCACTGGGTTTTGCACACTAAGGTTTTAATGAGGGAGGTTCTTCATGTATCCAAGCTTGACCATTCCCTATAGTCAAGCTTGAGGGGGAGTATTGAGATGAAGAACCAAAGAGAGACAATGTAAGAAAGGCTGATGAAGACAGAAGAATGATCAAGATGGAGTTATCCACACAGTTTGATCATATCTTGACCTTAAGTGGAGTGCAAGGCAAGCAAGGTTTAGGAATGAACAAAGAGTGTATGGCAAGCGTTCATGAGAGTCATGTGACCCTTTCTGGTCAATATGGACGTTGGGAGAAGCTGCCAAGAAGAGAAGTCACATGTTGCCTTAAGAATTCAAATGCAATCAGCTGTCACTTTCACTCCCTAAACCTGTGCCCTTGTCTCTTTCTGTTTAGTCTTTACTTTATTGTTTCTGGTTGTCTATATATTATGTAACAAGGATCTGAATACAAGCAAGGAGAATAAGTCTCCCATTCTGATTACACACTCTCTCTCTCTCTCAAACTCGTTCATACTCCCTCTCTACTTGTTCTTCATCATTCTCCATCTGTTCTTCATCATTCTTCATCAAATACTTCACTGTTCTTCATTCTACACATCATAATCTCTCATTCTAACAATTCATTCTGGTTTGATTAGAATCAAGAAGAAATTTCCAAATCTCCAAACAGGGTAAACTGGAGTCACTTCGGTTAAAAGTGGGATAACTTCTTCATCATAACTCCTATGATATTGATTCAACTTCAGGGTGATTATCCACTTATTTATGAGTAAAAATAAAGATTCTTACATCTTGATTCATTCTGGTTTGATTAGAATCAAGAAGAAATTACCAAATCTCCAAACAGGGTAAACTGGAGTCACTTAGGTTAAAAGTGGGATAACTTTTTCATCATAACTCCTATGATCTTGCTTCAACTTCAGGGTGGTTCTACACTGATTTATGAGTCCAAATCAAGCTTCTTACATCGTGATTCATTTTGGTTTTATTAGTGTCAAGAAGAAATTTCCAAATCTCCAATTAGGGCAAACTGGAATCACTTCAGTTAAAAGTGGGATAACTTCTTCATCATAACTCCAATCATATTGATTCAACTTCAGGATAATTCTATACTGATTTATGAGTCCAAATCAAGCTTCTTACATCGTGATTCATTCTGGTTTTATTAGTATCAAGAAGAAATTGCCAACTCTCAAAACAGGGCAAACTTGAATCACTTCGGTTAAAAGTCGGATAACTTCTTCATAATAACTCCAATGATATTGATTCAACTTCAGGGTGATTATCGACTGATTTATGAGTCCAAATAAAGCTTCTTTCATCTTGATTAATTCTGGTTTGATTAGAATCATGAAGAAACTGCCAAATCTCCAAACAGGGTAAACTAGAGTCACTTCGGATAAAAGTGGGTTAACTTCTTCATCATAACTCCTATGATCTTGATTCAACTTCAGGGTGATTCTAATCTGATTTATTAGTCCAAATCAAGATTCTTACATCGTGATTCATTCTGGTTTTATTTGTATCAAGAAAAAATTGCCAATTCTCCAAACAGGGTAAACTGGAATCACTTCGGTTAAAAGTGGGATAACTTCTTCATCATAACTCCTATGATCTTGATTCAACTACAGGGTGATTCTAAACTGATTAATGAGTCCAAATCAACCTTCCTACATCTTGATTCATTCTGGTTTTATTAGTATCAAGAAGAAATTGCCAAATCTCCAAACAGGGTAAACTGGATCACTTCGGTTAAAAGTGGGAATAACATCTTCATCATAACTCCTATGATATTGATTCAACTTCAGGGTGATTATCCACTGATTTATGAGTCCAAATCAAGCTTCTTACATCTTGATTCATTCTGGTTTGATTAGAATCAAGAAGAAATCGCCAAATCTCCAAACAGGGTAAACTGGAGTCACTTCAGTTAAAACGTGGGATAACTTCTTCATCATAACTCCAATGATATTGATTAACTTCAGGATGATTCTATACTGATTTATGAGTTCAAATCAAGCTTCTTACATCGTGATTCATTCTGGTTTTATTAGTATCAAGAAGAAATTGCCAAATCTCCAAACAGGGCAAACTGGAATCACATCGGTTAAAAGTGGGATAACTTCTTCTTCATAAGTCTAATGATATTGATTCAACTTCAGGATGATTATAAACTGATTAATGAGTCCAAATCAAGCTTCTTACATTGTGATTCATTATGGTTTTATTAGTATCAAGAATAAATCCTCAAATCTCCAAACAGGGCAAACTGGAATCACTTCGGTTAAAAGTGGGATAACTTCTTCATCATAAGTCCAATGATATTGATTCAACTTCAGGATGATTCTAACTGATTTATGAGTCCAGATCAAGTTTCTTACATCGTGATTCATTCTGGTTTGATTAGTATCAAGAATAAATTCCCAAATCTCCAAACAGGGCAAACTGGAGTCACTTCGGTTAAAAGTGGGTTAACTTCTTCATCATAAGTCCAATGATATTGATTCAACTTCAGGATGATTCTAAACTGATTTATGAGTCCAAATCAAGCTTCTTACATCGTGATTCATTCTGGTTTTATTTGTATCAAGAAGAAATTGCCAAATCTCCAAACAGGGCAAACTGGAATCACTTCGGTTAAAAGTGGGATAACTTCTTCATCATAACTCCTATGATCTTGATTCAACTTCAGGGTGATTCTAAACTGATTAATGAGTCCAAATCAAGCTTCTTACATCGTGATTCATTCTGGTTTTATTAGTATCAAGAAGAAATTGTCCAAATCTCCAAACAGGGCAAACTGGAATCACTTCGGTTAAAAGTGGGATAACTTCTTCATCATAACTCCAATGATATTGATTCAACTTCAGGGTGATTCTACACTGATTTATGAGTCCAAATCAAGCTTCTTACATCTTGATTCATTCTGGTTTGATTAGAATCAAGAAGAAATTGCCAAATCTCCAAACAGGGTAAACTGGAATCACTTCGGTTAAAAGTGGGATAACTTCTTCATCATAACTCCTATGATATTGATTCAACTTCAGGGTGATTCACACTGATTTATGAGTCCAAATCAAGCTTCTTACATCTTGATTCATTCTGGTTTGATTAGAATCAAGAAGAAATTGCCAAATCTCCAAACAGGATAAACTGGAGTCACTTCGGTTAAAAGTGGGATAACTTCTTCATCATAACTCCTATGATCTTGATTCAACTTCAGGGTGATTCTAACTGATTTATGAGTCCAAATCAAGCTTCTTACATCGTGATTCATTCTGGTTTTATTTGTATCAAGAAGAAATTGCCAAATCTCCAAACAGGGTAAACTGGAATCACTTCGGTTAAAAGTGGGATAACTTCTTCATCATAACTCCTAATGATATTGATTCAACTTCAGGGTGATTCTACACTGATTATGAGTCCAAATCAAGCTTCTTACATCGTGATTCATTCTGGTTTGATTAGAATCAAGAATAAATTGCCAAATCTCCAAACAGGTAAACTGGAATCACTTCGGTTAAAAGTGGGATAACTTCTTCATCATAACTCCTATGATCTTGATTCAACTTCAGGGTGATTCTACACTGATTTATGAGTCCAAATCAAGCTTCTTACATCGTGATTCATTCTGGTTTTATTAGTATCAAGAAGAAATTCCCAAATCTCCAAACAGGGCAAACTGGAATCACTTCGGTTAAAAGTGGGATAACTTCTTCATCATAAGTCCAATGATATTGATTCAACTTCAGGATGATTCTAAACTGATTTATGAGTCCATATCAAGTTTCTTACATCGTGAGTCATTCTTTTCTTATTTGTATCAGGAAGAAATTGTCAAATCTCCAAACAGGGTAAACTGGAATCACTACGGTTAAAAGGGGGATAACTTCTTCATCATAAGTCGAATGATATTGATTCGACTTCAGGATGATTCTACACTGATTTATGAGTCCAAATCAAGCTTCTGACATCGTGATTCATTCTGGTTTTATTTTTATCAAGAAGAAATTGCCAAATCTCCAAAAAGGGCAAACTGGAATCACTTCGGTTAAAAGTGGGATAACTTCTTCATCATAAGTCCAATGATATTGATTCAACTTCAGGATGATTCTAAACTGATTTATGAGTCCAGATTGTGAACATGAAGCAATAAACAAGACAAGAGGATGTAGTGTGACATGAAGAAGTGAATGGCAAGAGCTAAGAGATCAAGACAAGAGAAGTGTTCCGGATGATCAAGAGTGAACTGATCCGTACAGTCCGTACACATTGGACCTCCTAAGACCTAACTTGACTTGCAAGACACACAAGAGGATAATCTGACCGGGAAGACTTATTTAAATATCTGTCTAGGCTTTAGCAAGAGAAAGGGAACGTTGGAGTCAAGACAGAAGAGAAGTCACATGTGTGGTTAAGGTTGGATCAGAAGAGAGAGACACCAGGACCAGTCACTTTCACCTAAGCTGGACGAGCCATCTGCCTTGTTCAGACTTCTCTGCCTTGCTCAGACTGCTCTGCACGTCCAGACTGCCCTCTGCCTTGTCCAGGCTCAATAGTTTATTCATTTCCTAGTCAACTTGTTTTCTCTATTTATGTAAGCATCCTAAGAACCAAATCAAGCAAGGAATTGTATTCCTCATTAATCTATTCTCAGTTCTCTCTCTCTCTCTCTTCTCTCACGAATTCTCTGTCTTCTCTCTAGTTCTTTCTGTTCTTCATCTTCTCTACACAAACCATCAACTAAATCCACTTATTCTAACATGGTATCAGAGCCACAAAGCTCTTGAAACCTTTTTCTACTTCCGCAAAGCACTCTGCTCTAGTCTCTGGTCGATTTTCTTCAAGGCTCACCCTATTATCCAGTGGTTAATAGCAGAAGAAGATGGAGAACACCAAACTTGCGACCATTCCTGTGACTCTGAAGGGGATAAACTACCTTCTATGGTCTAGATTGGTGAAAACTGCTCTTGGAGGAAGAGGTTTATGGAGCCATGTCTCAACTGGAGAAGCTCCAAAACAGACCATCCAAGGAGAAGATGGAAAGGAGATAGTCGTGGTGGATGAAGGCAAATGGGCTCAGGAGGATCTCATGGTGCTTTCTCTCATCCAAAACTCTCTGGATCCAGCTATTTTGGAAGCTTACTCATACTGTGAAAGCTCCAAAGACTTATGGGAAACTCTCTACAAGGTTTATGGAAACATTTCTAACCTTACTCGAGTTTTTGAAGTAAAGAAGGCCATTAACTCTCTCAGTCAAGAAGATGTGGACTTTACAGTTCATTTTGGCAAGTTCAGGTCCCTTTGGGCTGAGTTGGAGATGCTCAGACCACACACAGTCGACCCAGCAGCTCTGAATGAGAGGCGTGAGCAGGATAAGGTCTTTGGATTACTCCTCACTCTTAGCCCAACCTACAATGACCTGATTAAACATATACTGAGAGCTGACAAGTTACCAAGCCTGGAAGAAGTTTGTGCTCAGATACAAAAGGAGCAAGGATCCCTGGGTCTATTTGGAGGCAAAGGTGAGCTGGTCATGAGCAATCAAGCTGAAGGACCAGTAGCAAACAAGGGAGTTTACAAGCATGATGATAGGAAGATCTTAATATGTGATCACTGCAAAAAGAAGGGTCACATGAAGGACAAATGCTGGATACTTCATCCTCATTTGAAACAAATAAGTTCAAGGAACCAAGGAATCAGTACCAGGATGCTAGAGCTCATTTCTCAAATGATGGAGCTGAACCAGTGACTCCCTCTGGATGTCTCTCAATGTGCTCTAACACTGGTGTGGGAAAGACCATGGCGACAACATCCTCTTACTCCACAGCAAGGACCAACCAGGATGAGGCTATCAAAAGATCCGATCTAGAGGCTCTCATCAAGGCTTTAAAAGAAAACTCTGGTATCCCTAATCCTCTTGGTATCTCACTTAATGCATCTTACATTGCTGGTACTTCTAGGAATGGATTAGACACTGCTAGACCACTAGTAATAGATTCAGGTGCATCACACCATATGATCAGTGATTCAAACTTGATTACTAATATAAAACCAGCCCTAGGCAGTGTCATGATAGCTAATGGTGATAAGGTACCAATAAAAGGTGTAGGTGATTTGCAATTGTTTGATAAAGTGTCTAAAGCTTTCTATATGCCAACCTTTGCATCAAATCTTCTGTCTGTTAAGAAGGCCACCACTGATTTGAATTGTCATGTTACATTCACTCCTAATGAAGTTTATTTTCAGGATATTGAGACTAGTAAGTTGCTGGGCAAAGGTGGAACCAAGGGGGACTTGTACTTGCTTGAGAACACAATGCTAGCTTCTGATTTATCTTGTGCTTTAAACTCTGTTTCTGAATTCCCTAAAGATGTAATATGGCATGCTAGACTAGGACACCCTCATTCTCGTGCCTTGAACATCATGTTGCCTAGTATTTATTTTAAAAGTGATTGTGAGGCTTGTATTCTAGGAAAACATTGCAAATCTGTGTTTCCTAAATCAGTGACCATATATGATAATTGCTTTGATTTAGTTCATTCTGATGTTTGGACAGCACCCTGTGAATCTAGGGAACAACATAAATACTTTGTGACGTTTATAGATGAAAAATCTAAGTACACTTGGTTAACATTGTTGAAATCAAAGGATAGGGTGCTAGAGGCTTTTAAAAACTTTCAAAGCTATGTTGCTAATCACTTTCATGCCAAGGTTAAGATCTTTAGGTCAGACAATGGAGGAGAATACACAAGCACAGCCTTCAAGCAACACCTTGCCACACAAGGCATCTTCCATCAAACTAGTTGCCCCTACACTCCTCAACAAAATGGTGTGGCAGAGAGGAAAAATCGACATCTAATGGAGGTGGCCAGGAGCATGATGTTCCACATGAATGTGCCTAAGAGACTATGGGGAGATGCAGTTGTCACTGCCTCTTACTTGATAAACAGAATCCCCACAAAAGTTCTCAGTGATAAATCACCTTATGAGGTACTCAACCAAACTAGGCCATCTATAGATCACTTGCGTGTGTTTGGGTGTATGTGCTTTGTTTTGATCCCAGGTGAACTAAGAAACAAACTGGAAGCTAAGAGTACAAAGGCCATTTTCATTGGATACTCAACAACTCAGAAGGTGATGTGATCATGGACCGGATCACTAAGGAGGACAATGAGGAGAGTCTAGATGAGCCACATGAAGCCACTATGCATCAACCATTTGATGAGGATGCTCTAGCCATTCCTGAAGGTCCCATGACTCGTTCCAGAGTCATGAAGCTTAAGGAGAATGTTGTTGGATTACTCACTTCACATCCACAACAAGAAGGTCTTGGACAAGGTTTGATCCGAGATGTCTTGATCACCATTCAAGCCATCTCTACACCAAACTGAGGTAGTGTCTAGGCAGACATGGAGTGCGTGCTCTTTTCCTTGCTTTTGGTTTTGTCCCACGAGGTTTTCTAGAAGGAAGGTTTTTAACGAGGCCACAACATGTCTACAAATCACCTAAGTGCTACACTCGGTCCAAGACTACATGAAGTTCCATTTTATTTCATTTAACTTATAAACTATAGTTTTGCTTTCTTTCCTTTTTTGGTTATTGGTCGAAAACCCTAGGCATGTCTCGGGTTTTCTTATTTAAAGGGTGCCTTATACCCTATTGTACTCATCCAACCTTTTTCTATTGAAGTCATTCATCTTTTGCGGCTCTCTCTCTCTCTAAAAGAAGTGTGCCGAGTCTGGTGTGTCATATCCAGAGCTTAAGGGTGTCTAATTTGGTGTGTAATATCCAAACCATTCATCTAGGAGTATCAAGAGACCATCCATCCCTCTTGTGTCACCATCCATTCCACACGCCTTGAAGGACTTGAGTCTCCTTGATTCGTTCTTGCAAGGATTATCCTTTCCCATCAACCAAAGAGCATCCTAGGGACGCATCAAGTGGTATCAGAGCAACTTTGGTTGGGAAGTACTCGTTCTCTCTTTGTTTTGTTTCTTGTTTCTTTGTGTTTATCATTCGCATAGCTAGAAAGAAGTGTTCGCTTTCTCTCTTTGTTTTGTTCTTGCTTGCTTCTGATTCTTGCATCCGTGTAGCATCCATAACATCTTGAATAAGCATTAGACTATTTTGTTTAGGGCTGCTCGAGATTCATAATAGATTAGACAAGCATTCTAAGACTTTCCTTTTTGGTTTTTTCGGAAACCCTAGAGAGAGAGTAACCCTAGCCGCATGCATCTTCTTCGTCGATTGCTTTGTGTCTTGCTTTGAGTTGTTTATCACTTAGAACACGAGTAAAAGAAGCTTGTTAGGTTGCTAGGAAAGCTTATAAGAGCTTAGGAAAAAGATTAGAAGTTGTTCCATTTTTGCTTGCAATCGATTTCCTTTTAGCCGATTTTTCCTTTTCACTTTGTCTTGTCTTGTACGATTCTTTGCTTTTCCTTTTTGCTTTGTTTTCTTTTCCTTTTTGTTTATCTCCTTCCCTAGAACTCTTTACTGGTTGTCTTGTTTGTTTATAAGCAGGTACAATGGTGTCTGAGTCTGAGGAAGAAGCCGAACTCGTCAGGAGAAACAAACTCCTCATGGAAGCAATGACCAACCAACTTAACCAAAGTATGGTGGCAACCATGACCGAGATGATGAGGACCAACCTCAACGACATCAGAAGAGAGCTAAGAGAGGACATAAGGAGGGCTACTAGTCACTTACCTAATCAAGAGACTAGAAGAGAAGAGAGACCACAAGCGGCACAACAAGCACATCGCCAAACCACTCGCCAAGAGCATGATGGTTATGAGGAGACTGATGACGAGTATGATCACCTCAGCTCATCCTCAAGAAGACCTAGACGTGCCCATGAGAGGAGAGTGAATCAAGGAGATGATCTTGCCGGTTTGAAGATCAAGATACCCCCATTCCACGGCAAGGCTGATCCGGATGCATATCTTGAATGGGAGAAGAAGATTGAGCTAGTCTTCCAGTGCAAGCAATACACCAACCACAAGAAGATTCAAATTGCTGCCACTGAATTCTATGACTATGCCTTGAGTTGGTGGGATCAATACCTCACAACTCGTAGAAGGAATGGAGAAGAACCGGTTGAGACTTGGACAAAGATGAAGTCTTGTGTGATGTGTTGCCAATGCAAGCTGGTCACATACTCCTTGGAAGGCCATGGCAATCTGATAGGCGTGTGATCCATGATGGCTTCACCAACAAGCATTCCTTTCTATTCAAGGGCAAGAAGACTACACTGGTTCCCTTGACACCCAAGGAAGTGCAACAAGACCAAGTTCAACTCCAAAAGAAGAAGGAGATTGATCTAAAACCGGCTCAATCTAAGCAGCCAAACTTCTATGCAAACATGGGTGATATCAAAAGAACTCTCAACTCTAAACAATCAGCCATATTACTTGTGTTTAAGGAGACACTCTTGAACTTAACTGACCCTACACCGGTGTATCCGAGTGAGGTGGTTTCTCTTTCGCAGGAGTTCCAAGATGTGTTTCCAGAGGACAATCCCATTGGTTTACCACCATTGAGAGGGATTGAGCACCAAATAGACTTTGTGCCAGGATCAACACTTCCAAACCGTCCAGCATATAGAAGCAATCCGGTTGAGACCAAGGAGTTGCAAAGACAAGTGGAAGAACTCATGGAGAAGGGCTATATCCGGGAGAGTTTGAGCCCATGTGCTGTGCCAGTGCTCCTAGTGCCTAAGAAGGATGGTACATGGCGTATGTGTGTTGATTGTAGATCAATCAACAACATCACAGTGAAGTATCGCCACCCTATCCCTAGACTTGATGATATGCTTGATGAATTGCATGGTTCTTGCATCTTTTCTAAGATTGATTTAAAAAGTGGTTATCATCAGATTAGGATGAAAGAAGGAGATGAATGGAAAACTGCATTTAAAACTAAGCATGGATTGTATGAATGGTTAGTTATGCCATTTGGATTAACCAATGCACCTAGTACATTCATGAGACTAATGAATCATGTTCTTAGATCATTCATAGGCATATCGGTTGTAGTATACTTTGATGACATCTTAGTGTATAGCAAGAACCTAGAAGAACATTTAGATCATCTTAAGGCTGTCTTGAGTGTTCTAAGGAATGAGAAGCTTTATGCCAACCTAAAGAAGTGCACCTTTTGCACGGATAACTTGGTTTTCCTAGGCTTTGTTGTGAGTGCAGATGGAGTTAAGGTTGATGAAGAGAAGATCAAGGCAATCAAGGAATGGCCGAGTCCAACCTCAGTAGGAGAAGTGAGGAGCTTCCATGGACTTGCCGGCTTCTATAGAAGATTTGTCAAGGACTTTAGCACCATTGCAGCTCCCTTAACTGAAGTTATCAAGAAGGATGTTGGTTTCAAATGGGGAGAAGCACAAGAGAAGGCTTTCCAATGCCTAAAAGAGAAGCTTACTCAATCACCTCTTCTTATGCTTCCTGACTTTTCTAAAACCTTTGAAATAGAATGTGATGCATCAGGAATTGGTATTGGTGCCGTGTTGATGCAGGATAGGAAACCCATTGCATACTTCAGTGAGAAGCTTGGAGGAGCCACACTCAACTATGCAACCTATGACAAAGAGCTCTATGCCTTGGTGAGGGCATTACAAACGTGGCAACACTACTTGTGGCCCAAGGAGTTTGTCATCCACACTGATCATGAGTCCCTCAAGTATCTAAAAGGGCAGAGTAAGCTTAGCAAGAGACACGCAAGGTGGGTTGAATTCATTGAGACCTTCCCCTACGTGATCAAGTATAAACAAGGTAAGGAGAATGTAGTTGCTGATGCACTATCTCGGAGGTATGTTCTCTTGACCACTCTAGATGCTAAGTTACTTGGGTTTGAGCAGATAAAAGACATGTATGATACTGATCATGACTTCAAGGAAGCTTATGCTTCATGTGCTAAGTTTGCCTCAGGGCATTACTTTAGAAAGGATGACTACCTATTCTTTGACAATAGATTGTGTGTGCCTAATTGCTCTTTGAGAGATCTTTTTGTCAGGGAATCCCATGGGGGCAGTCTAATGGGACACTTTGGGATTGCCAAGACTCTAAAAGTTTTACAGGATCACTTCTATTGGCCGCATATGAAGAGAGATGTGGAGAGGATATGTGAAAGGTGTGCTACTTGCAAGCATGCCAAATCACAAGTTCAAAACCAGGGTTTGTATACTCCTTTACCTATTCCACACCATCCCTGGAATGACATTTCTATGGACTTCATTGTTGGTTTGCCTAGAACTAGGACTGGAAAGGACTCTATCTTTGTTGTTGTTGATAGGTTCTCTAAGATGGCACATTTCATAGCATGTCATAAGACTGATGATGCATTGCATATAGCTAACTTGTTCTTTAAGGAGGTTGTACGTTTGCATGGCATGCCTAGAACCATAGTTTCTGATAGGGACACTAAGTTTCTTAGTTACTTTTGGAAGACACTTTGGTCTAAGTTAGGCACTAAGCTTTTGTTCTCTACTACATGTCATCCACAAACTGATGGGCAAACTGAGGTAGTTAATAGGACATTAGGGACACTCCTGCGTGCATTCATTAGAAAGAACTTGAGAACATGGGAAGAATACTTACCACATTGTGAATTTGCATACAATCATGCTATGCATTCTGCCTCTAAGTATTCACCCTTTGAAATTGTTTATGGGTTCAATCCCACCTCTCCTTTGGATCTAATGCCTTTACCTGAGTGTGAAAGGACAAGTATAGATGGCAAGAAGAAAGCCGAGTTGGTTCAACAGATTCATGAGAAGGCTAGACTAAACATTGAGCAGAAGACCAAGCTGTATGAGAAGCAAGCAAACAAGGGGAGACGTGTGAGAACCTTTGAAGTTGGTGACCAAGTCTGGTTGCACCTAAGGAAGGATAGGTTCCCCAACGAGAGGAAGTCCAAGCTGATGCCAAGGGTTGATGGACCCTTTGAGATCATCCACAAGATCAATGACAATGCCTACAAGCTTGATCTCCAAGGTAAGTACGATGTATCAAATAGTTTCAATGTCACTGACTTGGCTCCTTTTGTTGTAGATGGACCTGATTTGAGGACAAATCCTTTTCAAGAGGGAGGGGATGATGTGATCATGGACCGGATCACTAAGGAGGACAATGAGGAGAGTCTAGATGAGCCACATGAAGCCACTATGCATCAACCATTTGATGAGGATGCTCTAGCCATTCCTGAAGGTCCCATGACTCGTTCCAGAGTCATGAAGCTTAAGGAGAATGTTGTTGGATTACTCACTTCACATCCACAACAAGAAGGTCTTGGACAAGGTTTGATCCGAGATGTCTTGATCACCATTCAAGCCATCTCTACACCAAACTGAGGTAGTGTCTAGGCAGACATGGAGTGCGTGCTCTTTTCCTTGCTTTTGGTTTTGTCCCACGAGGTTTTCTAGAAGGAAGGTTTTTAACGAGGCCACAACATGTCTACAAATCACCTAAGTGCTACACTCGGTCCAAGACTACATGAAGTTCCATTTTATTTCATTTAACTTATAAACTATAGTTTTGCTTTCTTTCCTTTTTTGGTTATTGGTCGAAAACCCTAGGCATGTCTCGGGTTTTCTTATTTAAAGGGTGCCTTATACCCTATTGTACTCATCCAACCTTTTCTATAGAAGTCATTCATCTTTTGCGGCTCTCTCTCTCTCTAAAAGAAGTGTGCCGAGTCTGGTGTGTCATATCCAGAGCTTAAGGGTGTCTAGTTTGGTGTGTAATATCCAAACCATTCATCTAGGAGTATCAAGAGATCATCCATCCCTCTTGTGTCACCATCCATTCCACACGCCTTGAAGGACTTGAGTCTCCTTGATTCGTTCTTGCAAGGATTATCCTTTCCCATCAACCAAAGAGCATCCTAGGGACGCATCAGAAGGGCTACAAGTGCTATGTCCCAGACACTAGGAAAGTTCTGATCTCCAGGGATGTCAGATTTGTGGAATCAAGAGCCTATTATGATGAGAAGAGTTGGAGTGAACTCAAGGACCTATCTCATCTGCTTCGATAGGGCTAAAACCTGAGGGTGGATTCTGGAAAACCTTGGCATCAGTATGCCAAAGAGACCTATGGAGAACAGGGAGGAACCAGCTCATGGTGAAGAAACTGCTGAGGAAAACATTCCAGCCACTCATCCTGATCATGAGGGGGGCAATGACACTATACATCCTGAAGAGAACTCAATGGCTCATGATCAAGATGAGTTGCCATCAGATACAGAAAATGTGACTCAACCAGGCGATTCAAGTGAACAAATGAGGCAGAGGTAGAACCTGATCAGATACAACCTCTGAGA
>CAJHQQ010001273.1:0-104967 GCA_905132885.1 Moricandia moricandioides
TGGGTGTCCTGAGTGGTCCATTATCGTGGCTAGTGTCGGGTTACATTCGAGTGATTGAGGCTACAGCTGAGTATAAGAGTGTTAGCGATTCTCGGTGTCTGACCGTCTAGGCCTTCAACAGTATGTAGTGCGGCGAACGAGGAACGTCTCTTGTAATTGGGGATGGGTATGTATTATTCAATTCTGGTATATTGGAACGCTTAAATAATTTGGATTTGATCTACCATATGTCACCCAAAGTGCGTTTAAATATTTTCGGTCACACAATCCATAAATCTAGCTTTAAGTTGCTTACAGTGAGTGGTTAAAAATGGGTGACCTACGAAGTGATTCACGTACCGATTGCATAAGTCCAAAGCAATGCGAAGGTCTGTGGTAATTCAAAGACAATAAACATATGAATTTCGAGCTTTGGAAATTTTAGATTACCGCCGTCAGAAGATGACCTATTGTGTTTCAGAGTAGCGGGCCGTGCGCTTGGCTCATAGTTGTTGGGTGGTCGGAGGGTTACAAGTGATACTCAACACGGATATCGCGAATTCACTTCCGATAGAGTCACACATCTTATCTGTAGATCCAGCACAACTACCGCTTAATCCCAGACTCTAAATTAGATGCTGAAGAAACAGGTCAAAGCCACTTTGGTGACATAGAGACCAACAATATCTTTAAGAGTTTCCACATATACCAAAAATTCGCGATGTTAGAGAATGTGTCAAGTTTAAAGCCATGCATATGTGGAAACGAGTATGAGACATGAGAAAAAGAGAATGAGTTAATGTGACATGTGTATCTGATTAAGACACCGAAAAGATGTGTCTTAGAATGCAGTATGTGAATAATGACGTGAACGACCAGATGACTAGAAAATGTGAAAAGAGCTCCGTAATCATCGAGGTTCAACATGCCGATAGTGCCTAATCATAGCATATTAGAACAATGGGTGTGTAGACAACGAAAGGGCCAAACGATGCTGCAATCGAATAGCATTAGAAAGCTGGTGAGTTGTTCACATAAGACCTTTAGGATAGACCAAAGACGATGGACTCCTGAGTGAGCTGTTAGTCTTACGTCTAGGATGCAATGTATGTCGACGTCAATTTGTTGAGTAGTCGAAATTATATATTGTAGCAGAACTGAGTCATTGTATTTGTGTCTGTCCGTCATAGCGTTTATAGAAAATATAAAGTTGTTGATGTTATTATAGGATCATTGATGATTGGATTTAGTGTATCCCCTCGTTTTCCCATTAAGTAGTAATAAGAGTTCATCGGAGAGGGGCTGCTAACACTCTTATCACGACGTAAACCCATTTTATCATCCTTCTTTGTATTCTCCCCTATGCGCATGACGTACAGTAAAGTATCATTTATTTAGTTGGGTTGGATTTTATACTATATAGATTTTACCTTTTTTATGATTATATATATATGATATTATATAGAGTCTTTTATTATGCGTTTGGTATTGTTTTTTAGAGCTTTAACAGTCTAGGTACTCATTGGGAAGGCAATTAAGCTTTTGGACTATTTTCGTAGCACATTAGGATGCCCAGCAAAAACCCAGATAGTAGACGGATCAGATTTATATTAATGACCATTTTCTCGATCGACTACATCACCCACTGTGCACGCTCGAGCTGACGCATGATGTCTAGCAGACATAGATTGAAGTGAACTACAAGTTATCTACAAGAAGTCTCATTAATTGCAACGACAAGTCCCTGGCGGAATTTAGACTATTATTAGGGTTCTATCCATTGTTATCCCTAAGTGTATTATGTCATAATACTAGAAGCCACACATGTTACACCAGAGTTTTTAGATGTAGAATTAAACACATCTGCTAAATCTATGGAGAGAAAGATCTTATCATCCATGTACAGACAAGATCTTGAACTCTTTATCTTTTTACATCATTCTATTCAATCTGCAATTATCATAAATTAATGATCTTCTTGTTATTGCTATGCCTGCAGTAGTTTTCTCAGCTAGATTTCAGGTTATTTAATGTGTGTAATGTATTGGTGATTTATAGAATTGTAGTGATAATCTTCTTCGTTCCTTGTTAAGTATTTAGCGGGACATTAATGATAAGTTAAAGAATTTGATTCACTTCTAATCTTTAAATTAGTGTTCTACTAGCGCTAGCGATTAACTATGGTTATAACTGAATCTATCATTAAACAATCCTAAATAATAGTAACATACGAAGTTCAAGTACATTAGTTTTAGAGAAATCTATTAAACCAGTGAAATTAGTAATTTTAGACTAATGAACATCGATCGACTGCATCGTTTATTATAGCTACTCTTCGATCACGCTCAGCCGAGTTATGCACGAGGATGATCTCCTAAACCCGTAAGGTCTAAATTCAGAAACAATACTTAATAATAACCTAGCTTAAATCTATAATTTGCATAATTAAAATCTACCTGAGGATTTATCCTACGTGCTAATCTCCTAAATTAGTCTACTCACAAACCAAATTCACATTATTGTTATTGTTATATTCATCTAGCTTTAATTCGAAACAATAAGTCCTATTGTGCATCCTAGAGTCTCTGTGGATTCGATCCCTAAGTACTACACTGAACTCTATTGATGAGTAGTTTAAAGTGAGAATATAGGTTAATTTGAAAGTGAAATAAAACCCCACTGTCAAATTTGCGTCGTGCGTAGGAGTCTTTCTTATTGCATTAAATTTCGCTTTAGAATATTCGCTAAATTATATTACTTTATCGTGTTGCTAAATTATTTCTTTCCCTAAACCTTCAGATGCACAGGTACTTAAAGAGAGGAATATGGATTCTGGCCAACACACATCGATCGATGTTGAGCCTCTGATATCGATCGACGTTTAGTCCATTGCTGAATCGGGCGACACTCTCCATACCATCGATCGATGCCGCATCAGGCGGATAGCAGTAAGTACGCTCTTTACTGAATCTGATAATAAGAAAGTAGTCTTGTAAACCAATGAATAATAAAAGAAACGAAGCAAGCCAACTAATTTATTATCAGGAAGCTGCAATTCCTAATCAAATCACTAAATCTCATGAGACTAAAGCTTGAATTGCCAATGCTCAATACCTAAATCCCAGAAGAACTTATTCCAATAGGTCTGCGATTCGATTATCTGATAACCATGCTGCAAGATATGAAATTGATGTTGATTTCCTAATTATGGCGCGAAAAAGTCAGTCAGTTGTTACCTACTGACACGCCGAACGACCACATCAAATGCTAGAAGACATGGGTGAACGACGATTTCCATCCGCTGCAAACTTTTTTTCCTTTTTCCCTAGCAGGTGACGCCAGGAGTGGTGGCTGAACCAGCTACCACCAGGATCCCTGACTTGTTGGGAACATTCGAAGCGGTTTCATAAATCACTTCTTTGACGAGGAAAGATACTGGGAAGCAAGAAGCGAAATATCCACGTTCGTTCAAGGTAGCCGCAAATCTTTAGAAACTCCTGGACTAGGTTTAAGAGCTACCAACTTCGTGTCCGCACCATGGATTCTCAGAACCCCAACTCAATTACACTTTCTATAGAGGACTAAACCTAGACTATCAAACCATGCTGATCTACAACCAGCGACGGAACTTCTGCACCCGAAGCCCTACAAGCGCTAAAAGGAAAATAGAAACATAGCTTTTAGGATTGAGCTTTCGGAAAAAAGAGACACCGAAAGGAAGGAACCACTAATATACATAGAGGAGGACACTCAATCCGAGTAGAGAAAATCTGGCATCAGTTTGCACCCTTCTGGACGGAAATGACTTATCTCGAAATTATGGTGTGATGGGTGATAGGGGGGAGCAACACTGGCCCCTTCCAACTTCGAAAAACAAGTTGAATTCTCTGATGTGATGAACCGGCACGATCAACAATTTAAGGAAAACGCTGCGATTTCTCAAGCAACTACGACAACCACTGCGAATAGATACGAAAGAAGTTCGAAGTCAAAAATGAACAAGTCTTCATAGGAAACCGTAAAATAGCCGGCCGCCTCAATAAGAAGTTAGATCTTATATACTCAGAAATGACAGAAAAAAATTTGAAACTCTGAGCGAACACATTAAGAGAATCGACAACCAGGTGGCAAGAAATGCTATGTCCATCAGGAGAGAGGACAGATTTTTACCTGGTAAAATAGACGCTAACCCCAGGAAACAATGCAATGTCGTAGCTTTACGAAGCGGTCGACAACTCACCCTGGCGTTAAAAAGAGTATCACCAACGATGAATTCGAGAAATCACAACGAACAAAAACGTAAATGAAAAATCGCATCCCATCCCGCTCGAAATGTACGAGAAGAACCCCGATATCCTCCCTGAACCTGATCTACTAGAAAAAGATGACGATCTTGAGGAATTAATTGTTGAACCTAAGGGAAAAGGCATAAACATAGGAGACGTTGATGGACAACCCTTACTAGACATTGATCGACGTCCTGAGTCTATAATCGCTCTATGCTCAGATCGTAGAATCGATCGACGCCCTGACCCATAACCAACCGAATCGGTTAGGACAAAAATATACCATGCCAACGCTCCCTTTCCTCTGAAAAATGCGAAGAAGAAGAAGAAGCAGCTAGATAAAGTGATATGCAAGAAATCATTTTTCAAAATAAACATTGAGATGCCACTAAGCGATGCCATTCACATCTCGGCCGCCATTAAGCAGTACGCGAAAGATGCAGCGTCGCGAGGATTTGATGAATCAGAACACTTCGTGATGATGGTATCCGAAGAAGTGAGTGAAATCATTAGAGAACAAACTCCAGTTAAACTCCCTGATCCCAGTAGTTTCGTTTTAGAATGCACTATTAGCGATACGAGATTTCAAAAATCCCTAGGGCTAAACCGCAGAGCGACATCCGTACGTTAGAAGATCACACTAGAGAGCATACAAGGTTAATGGACGCCACAGTAAGGAATTTTTAATATTGACATCGAAGATCTCGATCTGTCGACCCCCCCCCCTCGATCGACACCCCGACGTCCCCATCGATCGACAACATATTGCAACTGACGACTGGAGCAAAGTTAAAACACCTAAAATTGAACTTAAGCCACTTCTAACTGGGCTTAAATATGCTTTTCTTTACGAAAACTCTTATCCTGTCATCATAAATGTCGACTTGAGTAGCGGAGAGCAAGCGCTATTGCTGAATAAACTGCAAAAGCACCGCAAAGCTCTCGGATATTTTCTTGATGATATACCGGGAATTTCTCCTGATTTTTGTATGCATAGGATACACCTTGATGATGAATCAAAATCATCCATCGAGCATCAGAGGAGATTGAACCCTAACCTGAAGAAAGTAGTTAAGAAGGAAATCATGAAACTTTTAGAAGAAGGCGTCACTTATCCGATCTCAGACAGCAACTGGGTTACCCGGTTCATGTTGTCCCAAAGAAAGGTGGAATTACCGTGGTAAAGAATGATAAAAATGAATTGATCCCTACAAGAACTGTCACCGGACACAGAATGTGTATCTATTATAGGAAACTAAATGCTGCAACACGAAAAGATCATTTCCCCTTACCCTTTATCGATCAAATGTTAGAAAGGCTCGTAAGCCACAAAAACTATTGTTTTCTTGATGGATATTCCGGATTCTTCCAGATCCCTATACATCCGGACGACAAAGAAAAGACGACCAAGAAAAGACAACCTTTACATGTCCCTATGGAACGTTCACATATCGTAGGATGCCATTCGGACTCTGTAACACCCCTGCGACCTTCCAAAGATGCATGATGTCGATATTTAGCGATATGATCGAAGACTTCATGGAAGATTTCTCGGTATATGGTCCAAATTTCAAGACATGTCTCGATAACCTATGTAATGTATTAGGTCGATGCGAAGAAAAAAAAATTGGTTTTGAATTGGAAAAAATGCCATTTTATGGTTAACAACGGAATTTTCTTGGGACACGAGGTCTCAGAATCCGGAATTAAGGTAGACAGGGCAAATATTGACGTAATAACTGGTCTGCCTCCAGCCACTAATGCCAAAGACGTTAGAAGTTTTCTAGGACATGCTGGATTCTATTGGCTATTCATAAAAGATTTTAGCAAAATAGCTAGACCCCTTACTGCACTTTTGTGCAAAGAAGTGAAATTTGATTTCCACCTGAATGTCTTGAAGCCTCTAAAGAAATCAAGTCAGCACTCGTGCCCGCCCATATTGTCCAGGCACCGGATTGGAATTTACCTTTTGACATTATGTGCTACGCCAGCGACTGCGCTGTAGGCTTTGTGGTTGGTTAGAAAAAGGACAAAAAGTTGCACGCTATATACTATGCTAGTAGGACTCTCGATGATGCGCAACGCAACTATGCGCCAACGGAAAAAGAGTTACTAGCTGTAGTATTCGCCTTTGAAAAATTTCGTTCCTACCTAGTCGGTTCAAAAGTAGTTGTTCACACCGACCACGCAGCATTAAAATATTTAATGAACAAAAAGGACGCTAAGCCGAGGCTTTTACGGTGGATTTTACTTCTCCAAGAATTTGATATAGAAGTAAAAGACAAGAAAGGAGTAGAAAACGGAGTCTAAGATCACTTATCACGAATAAGAGTAGATGATGACATCCCTATTGATGATTTCTTACCCACAGAAAATGTCTACTTAGCAGAATCAAATTTCGTCGGCAAAGTTATTTCGTCACTTGAAATGGAATCGATCAACACTATGCTAAGCCCATCGAACGACTACATCCGTAGAACATCGATCAATGTTACTCATACACTGTCGACCGACGATGCCATAAAAAGAAAATTTTGAGAGATATCCGGAGATATCACTGGGATGAACATTATCTTTAGAAACACTGCTCTGACGGCATATATAGACGATGTGTTTCCGAAAGCGAAGCTCTGAAAATTCTATATCATTGTCACGGATCCGATTATGCTGGACTTTTTGCTAGTTTTAAGACAATGTCAAAAATCCTACAAGCAGGCTTTTGGTGGCCCACTATGTTTCGAGATGCTCAAGCCTATGTAGTGAAATGCGACCCCTGTAAAAGAAGAGGAAAAATCAGCAAGAGAAACGAGATGGAAAAAAATTTGATACTTGAATTTGAAGTGTTTGACTGCTGGGGCATCGATTTCATGGGCCCTTTCCTTCTTCACATGGAAACAAATACATACTAGTCGTTGTAGACTATGTATCTAAATGGGTGAAATTGATAGCAACTCCAAAAAACGATGCTGCCGTAGTCGTTAAACTCTTTAAGAGTATTATCTTTCCCAGATTTGGAGTTCGGAGAATCGTAATAAGCGATGGAGGTACCCACTTCATTAACAAAGTGTTCGAAAAACTGCTCAAGAAACATGGAGTTCACCATCGCGTAGCTACACCTATCATCCTCAGACCAGCGGTTAGTAGAAGTATCCATCTGTTAGATCAAGGGAATCCTAGAAAAGACGGTAGGATCAACCCGTAAAGATTGGTTTTTGAAGTTAGATTTTGCACTTTGGGCATACCGAACAGCTTTTAAAACTCCATTATAAAGTACCCCATTCCACTTAATCTATGGAAAATCTTGCCATCTCCCTGTCGATCTAGCGCGTAAAGCCGAATGGGCAATAAAAAGAATAAACTTCGATGCTAAATCCACAATAGAAAAGAGATCAGTTGAGCTAAATGAGATCAACGAAATCCGATATCACGCTTATGAGAACTAAAAATTGTACAAGGAGAGAACGAAAGCCTATCACGATAAGAAAATTATTTCAAGTCAGTTTGAACCAAACGAAAAAGTACTCCTGTACAACTCTCGGCTAACCCTATTTTCTGGAAAATTACGTTCTCGTTGGTCCGGACCCTTCACCATCAAAGAAGTTACGCCTCACGGGACAGTTGTCCTGTTTAATCCTAAAGGAGAATATTTCATGGTAAATGGGCAGCGAGTGAAACACTATTGGACTAGAGCTGAAATTCCGCATACTCAGACCACACGTCTACAGATGCCTAATCCCAAATGATGAGCCCATTTCTCGTCAAGCAAACGACTTTAAACAAGAGTTGAGTGGGAGGCAACCCACGAAATTACTAATACAATAATAACTTATATTAACATATAAATACAAATAATGATAAAAACACAAAACTACATATTTTTTTATATATTAGCAGTAATGCTATAATAATTAACAAATATTTAATAATTATCTATTATTTATGCAATTACAAAAATCTAAACTAAATAAGGAGTCACCGACCAGACCATCGATCGATGCCCCTATATTGCCATCGATCGACGGTCGTGCGTCGGGTAGGTTAACTCGACACGACCCCGATTCAGAAAACACTTTTCTCTAAACCGACAAAAACACACACGAGTTCTAAACCCGATTTTTCTCTAATCTTTTTTTTCGATTTTGCTCGTCTTTGAGCTTAAACCACACGATTTCTACACTCTGTACCTGTTCAACTCTTTAAATCAATCAATCTTCAAGGTATGTTATCCAAACTCTTAGTTTAAGGAAAGTTTTAGGGTTTCAAGAAAAATCCATCATTTAACAATGATTTGCATGATTTCAGTTGATTATTTTTGATCTCGTGAACACTGCTCCGCGACACAGAATCGATCAATGCCCATGAGGCGACATCGATCGACATCCATTAAGTCCTGTGGATCGATGACCATGCGATACCATCGATCGACGGCTGCTACTTTCTCTCCACGGGGTGGTAAGTATCTGATGTGGTGTTTGACATGGGTGGTGTTTTAATAGCCATGTAGCTGTTAGAACATAAAAACACCACCCATGTCAAGTGGGTTTGACTTTCTAGCCCACATCAAATTTGGCGCCGTTTCCGGGGATCGAACCTGGGTCACCCGCATGACAGGCGGGAATACATACCACTATACTACAACGACATCGATGGCTGCTTCTTTCACTTCAACATCAATTCTGATTTGTGTTTTGTTTCACTATATGCAGATGGACGAGAGAACAACTAAGGCACATTGCGAGGTTGGTGGTCCCAGCGCTCCACCACGGGATCCTCCATGCCGAGACCCATGGCCCAAGGAAGAGGAGGCTTTACTTGTGACCTTCGAGGACTATCCACACCCTCGAAGAGCTGTTGCATCGAGGGAATGCACACACCGTCCCCTGAGTGAGGAGTGGGAAGATTTCGACAACCTTAATTACAACGCCTGGCAGGACGTCACCATCGAGCTAACTAAGTTCGCTGACAAGCAAACCTTGAAGAAACTGGGGCTCTACGCCGACTTCAGACAGATGGTGCAGGAGTTCGGATTAGGCACCATGGCTACTAATCCATATCCTCTATACCCCGTCCAGGTGAGGCAGTGCATCTCCACAGCTCAGGTGCTCTACAAGATCCCCAGAGCAAAGGTGGCAATGAGGCCACCCTGACCTTCATTATCAGAGGCATCCGATACAAGATCCCATCTCACAGCTGTGCGAGATCTACGGCTTCGACATCGGTACCAGCACTTGTGCAGTTGCTCCTTTTCTTGGTCTGCCTACCTTCTGGGGCCTCATTGGGACAGGGTTGACTCCATCTCAGCCACGCAGACGGACGTCCGTCACCCCACCCTGCGCTATTTCCTGAAGGTCCTTGCCAACACCCCATTGTGCAAGATGGAACCCAACAAGGTTCGGGTTCAGGAGCTGAAACTTCTATACTATTTCGTCAGGGAATCAGTTGGGCTAGATGACGCCTGATGATGACCGAACAGCAGGTTAACATGGGAGCTATATTTGTGTAGCATCTGGTGACCCTGAAAGACAACCCTTCCACGGTTCTGGCGCGAAGAGGGAGAAGATAGGGAGCCTTCCACGGTTCTTCGCATCAGCCTCGAGGGCGATTCGGTGGAGAGAGGATTGCGCTTCATGATGAGGGTCACCTGACGAGGGGCCATTGGCTGAAGGAGGGACGCTTTTGGTCCTTTGTGGATGACGAGAGACCGATGATGATAGCACTACCACTGTGAGAGGTGACAGACTTCTCGAACAATCTACAGCGCCTCGCGTTCCACCCAGCTGAGCACCACATCCACACTGCACCCCTCATAGTATGACACAGAGGAGGTCTCCGCCCAGCACACCTGGTCGCAGCAGCAGGAGCGGATGATCCAGCACAGCCACCTCCACCTCTCCCAGCCTTCCCTGTGATTCCAGAGATCCCCATACACGAATATGGTGCTTTCCAGCGAGTCGTGGTGGACGTGCTTCGAGCGATATGGGCCAGGGTATAGACCATGTCATGATGCCAGAGGCATTCGGTACAGGTTTCCCATCCCACAGCTGTGCGAGATCTACGACTTTGACATTGGTACCAGCGCCTGTGCAGTTGCTCGTTTTCCTGGTCTGCCTACCTTCTGGGGCCTCATCGGAACATGCCATTTTGATTCCGGCTCAGCCACGCAGACGGACGTCTGTCACCCCACCCTGCGCTATTTCTTGAAGGTCCTTGCCAACACCCTGTTGTGCAAGATGGAACCCAACAAGGATCGGGTTCAGGAGCTGACACTTCTATACTATTCCGTCAGGGAATTAGTTGGGCTTGATGACGAGGTCTTTGTTCCATCAGAGACTGATCAGCAGGTGAACATGGGAGCTATATTTGCGGAACATCTAGCGACCCTGAAGGACAAAGCCTTCCACGGTGCTGGCACGATGAGGGAGATGATACAGAGCCTCCTGACACCCATCATCATCTTTCTTGGCATCAGCCTCGAGGGAGCTTCGGTGGAGAGAGGATTGCGCTTCATGGATGAGGGTCACCTGACGAGGGCCCAGTGGCTGAAGGAGGGACGCTTTTGGTCCTTTGTGGATGACGAGGGACCGAGGATGATAGCACTACCACTGCGAGAGGTGACAGACTTCTCTAACGATCTACAGCGCCTTGCGTTCCATCCATCTGAGCGCCACATCCACACTGCACCCCTCAGAGTACGACGCAGAGGAGGTCTCCGCCCAGCACTCCCGGCCAGCACAGCCGCCTCCACCTGTCCCTGCCTTCCCTATGATTCCATAGATGCCCATACATGACCATGGTGCTTTCCAGCGAGTCGTGGTGGACGCCCTTCGAGCGATATGGGCCAGGGTAGAGACCATTTCACGATGCCAGTGCTTCAGCTGTCCCAGGACACGAGCCAGATCACCACCAGCACCACAGCAGCAGCAGCAGGAACATGATATGTCCGATGAAGAGTAGTCTTTTCGATACTCCTTTCTCTTTTACTTCATCTCCATTTCAGACTTATACTTATGTTTATTTATTTTTGTTGCATTTCAACTTTCGACTACTTACTTATTTATTTATTTATTTATTTATTGCTGTTTGATCTTATTTTCACCATGTGTTTGAGTGTCTAAAAGAGCTAACCTAGAGAGAGATGATCAGATGGAGAGTAGACACACACGATTTGGTCTGGCGGCCTGCAATCAATCGACACCTCCTTGTTACCATCGATCGATAGCACTCTAACATAGCGTAACGAGTTTTTAAATTTATTTGTATTTTTACCTAATTCAATATCTATTCTATATATGAAGGTTTCCCGATAGTTCGAACAAATCATCAATCGACACCATACATTCACCATTGAGCGTCGATGATGGTTTACCATCTGTCGACGCTCACCTAGCACCATTGATCGATACACCTAACAATGTTGGTATATTTGACTATCTCTAACACTGTTTACTTATGATTTATTTTCTCATAACCAATCCAAGGCGGATTACACTTGGGACAGTGTAACTTAAGTCTAGGGGAGGTTCACTGATGCTATTTGATTTGTTTTGAGATTTATTTACTATATTTATTTAATTTTTTCAATATAAGTTTTTCAAAAAGTTCTATCGAGTCAAGAAGACTATGATCAAAAATTTACTATTGACTAACCACACTTTAGCACCATTCATAGAAGGTTGTTGCAGAGATTACTAGAGATATCAAAGTGGATCATCATGCCACTATATCACACTTGCTTAGAAAGATTGAAGGAACCGAAGCTGATTTTCAACACTAATCATGACATTTTTTTCTTGCTTTGGGATTTGGTATACATTGGATCGGACTCCTTGTGCAAGTCTGGAAGGTAAAAGTTTGTGTGCTTCTGATTCTCCTCTCTCTCCCCTTCAGATTAAAAAAGGAGTCGAGCAGGATTTGGTGGCTATAACTATTAAAGCTTGATTCAAATGATTCTAGAAAGAGATAAAAGTTAAAAAGAAGTGAACATGATCTGGTGGCAAAAACCATTAGGGCTTTATTCATGGAAGGCTATCCAAATATCTCAGTCATTTAAGAAAATAAAATGATACCCTCAAAAGAATGGAGACATTGACTGAGAAGTAGTGAGAAAAGAGAGAGGAAAGGAACCAGAGAAGACATTGACTGAGAAGTAGTGATTAAATACCCTTAACTTCTGTCTTCTATAATCCACTTGCCTGAAACCGTAGATCTAGCATATTTACATTTGCATCTAGTTAAATTATTAACATATTTCCATATTGCATCTATATCTTCTATTAAGTAATATTTTCTTGACATGATTACTTGTTACCAATATATATAGTTAACTAGCTTAGTTTTTAGAAATAAGAAATCTATTGTGTGTTATTGTTCTCTGTGGATTCGATCCCTAAGTACTACACTTGATATCTCTTGGCAAGAGTATTATTTTGTGTGTTAGGATTAAAGGTTAATTTGACAGTTAATTTTTTAGGATATTCATATCCTGTTAGAACATAAAACACCACCCATGTCAAATTTGGCGTCATTGCCGGGGAACATTGATCGCCATTAGATTTATTTTCTAGGATTTAGTCTAGGTTTGTTACTTTCAAGTTACTGATTTTTCTTTTTCTTTGTTTTTCAGGTGCATGCAAAAGAGTACCAGGAGCAACAAAGGACAAGACTTACTGTTCTCAGACCCACATCAACTCGAACGTACGATCCGCAAAGAAAGACGACAAGCATCAATATACGGCATACATTCAGCGTCGACAGACACTTCTTTACGGATAGCATCGACCGTCATTAGAACTCTACCATCGACCGACATCAGAACTCTAGCATCGACCGATATTGATCATATAGCATCGATCGACAGCTCCTCATCCGCATCGATCGAAGACAGCAGACGAGTTTAAATGGTTGCACCTATAATAGTGGTTCAAAATGAGAATGGAGACTTGCAAGACCTCAACAGTCATCTGCGTATTGCGGCAAGTCAAAGGATAGACAATCAGGGGACTATAATCCCTGATACATAAGCAGAAGCAGAAGCAGACGCTGCAATAGCTCAACCTGAAGCTAACGCCCAAGCTGCTCAGAGAATGCTGGCTGACTACAACCGTCCAAACCAGTTATGCGCCAACAGATCTGCCATTCGCCCTCCAGATTTTCAGAGAACCGATTTTGAGATCAAGCTCGTTTACTTCGGACTTGTTGCCCAGACGCCTTACCATGGGTTGCGACAAGAGCACCCTATGGATCACCTGGAGCGATTTGAGGATCTAGTGACTGCTATTAAAGCCAATGGAGTCCCTGAGGAATATCTTTTCTGTAAGCTCTTCAAGTACTCACTTGCTGGAGAAGCTTCATATTAGCTTAAGCAGCTACCACCATGATCTCTGACATCCTAGTCCTACATTAAGAACACTTTCTTGCGTAACTTCTTTGATGACGCAATAGCAGAAGATTGCAAGATTGCTACTTTTTCACAAGAACCTTCAGAGTCTTTCAGAAACTCATGGATCATATTCAAGTCATACCAGAGAGACTGTACACATGGCAGTTAGCACTTTCTTCAGAGATATTGAATTACAGTATCACATGGCTTTGGACACAGCTAGTGAAGGAAATTTCAGCACTAGGAGCCCTGAATAAGCTACAAGATTGAGTGAGAATCTAGGATCTAGCAGCAGTACCAAGAATGAGAGGAAGAAATCAACTCCAGCAATGAGCAAGGAGCACACTGAAGAGGTAAAAGCGAAGCTGAATAGTGTTAAGAAATTTCTCAAAAGCCAGGTTATTGCAGAGGTAGAAGCAATAGAGTCTGGAGAAGATGAGATTGAAGAAGGGGATGTGAACTACATTGATGGGAATGGTTTCCAGAGTCAAGGGAATCCAGGTTTCAGCAGGAACTCCTATTGTGCTGGTCAAAGGAGCAACTTTAATCAGAGTTCACAACGAAGACCCTTCAACAATGACATGACATATGGATCTTCCTACTACCAAACTCATTCTCCAGAAACTTAGGGAAGCAAGATTGAAGCAATGGTCGATAGAGTCTTAGAGGGACAGCAGAAGATGACTGTGGATTTCAACGGAAAGATAGATTATTTGTACCTCAACCTCAATACCAAGTTCGAAAACCTCAGCACCCATGTGAAGAAGTTGGAGAATCAAGTGATGCAAACAAGTGCGACCATTAGGAGACATGACAGCCTGATTTAAGAGAAGATGGAGACTGGGCAGAAGCACCACGTCAATTCATTGATTGATGATGATTTCTGGCAGGAAGTCAAACCCCAAAACAGCAACTTTCGTGTGGAAAATTCCATGTCACTCGGCAATTACCATTCGGATCGATCGATGGTGAAACCTACATAATCGATAGCCTCGTGTGAATCGACTAACATCGCTTGATGCCGTACTCATGACATCGATTGAGATAGAGACGAAATCATCGGTCGACAGTACATGACTGGCATCGATTGACAGGGTAGAAACCCAGTACGATTACCCAACCTCAACGCAATTATGATTGTGCATCCAACAACAACAATTATAGACCAGAATACAAACACCTGAAGCTATGGATCTTAATAGAGAAGATGAGGGACACTGAAAGACGAGGCAAAAGATTCCAAAGCATCAACGCCGAGAAGCCAATGAAAAGGAGATTGATGGCTTTACTAAAAGAGTTTTCAAAATTCCTTTAGATATATCTTTTGATGAAGATTATTCAACTCACAGATTGTGGATGTTTTTTATGGAATCAAGGAAAACAGATGATGACATAGAAATCATGTTCAATCACCTCAGAGAGAAGATGAAGCAGAGAACCTATTTGAATAAGAAAAGTGATCCTGGGAAGTTTGTGGTTCCATGCTTCATCAAAGGAAACATATACCCTAACGCCCTCCGCGACATTAGATCTTCAGTGAGCATTATGTCAAAGTCTATGGCAGAGGAGCTGAACCTAAGAGTGGAACCGTCCAACGATTCGTTCACTTTTGTAGACTGCTCTTGCGTGAACTCAGGAGGAATGGTAAAAGATGTTCAAGTGCAGATCAACAACACCCTAGTCCCAGTAGACTTTCATGTGATGAACATAAGGATAGATTTTAACTCTTTGCTACTACTTGGGAGAGCATTCATGGCTACTGTGGGAGTCATATGCGACATGCAGTTAAACAGGTTGTATCTATCTCTAATTTATAAAAATATCTTTTATGAACCTGTCAAAAATAAGAACAAGGCTACCCTGATCGAATTGTGTAATGATGCAGAGCTTGTAGCCACATGCTTATGCGATTACGAGTACAATGAGAAATCGATAGATGGAGCATCGATCGACAACCAACCCTTAACATCAATCGATAATCCTACAAATCAACAATCGATCGACACCCACCCATCAATATCGATCGACACCCATAATCGAGAACCGATCGACACCCACCATATTGATTACGATTACAACCCAGCCCACCTCGAATATGATGGTAACTACAGAGAAGAAGAAGTGATCGAGTACCGAGGGCTTGATATGGAAGAAGCTGGAGTTTTTCATGTTTCCCATGAACCGGGGAAATCGACATCGATCGACGGCGACCATACACCATCGATCGATACTGAGCACGAAGCAGAAACCGAACATGATTCAGCAGAAGAACGAGATAGAGAAGTTGGTTATATACAACCAGATGAGTTTGGTATTATGAGAGATCCAGATGGTCACACAAGAGCTAGGGATGGCAGAATTCTAAACGTCACGAAGGAGGATGTAGCAGATATACTTGCAATGGAAAATGGAGCTAGAAACCTTTTTGGGCACCAATCTGATTATCGAGCATCGATCGATGGTAACCATATACCATCGATCAACACCAACTGGGCATGCCAAGCACACGGTGAAGCCTACGAAGAATATGATTCAGATTACATAGAGGACGAAGCTGGCTGGGTAATGGACGCGAGAGTAGGCAATCCAGCGTCAACAATCGGCCTATCTTGGCCATCAAACGACATCAAACGTAAACGAGACCATTCACTTGGACCAGAAGAAACATAAGCTAGTTATCTCAGATCCGATGAGCTTGGAATTTTCAGAGATGTAGAAGGACGTGCACGAGGTATTTATGGGAGAATTCTAACTCTACCAAAGAAAGATGTAGCAGACACCCTTATCATGGCTGAACAATCAGGAAATTTCTTTGGACAACCGCAACAGCGATCGATCGACGCGCATGTACCAGCATTGATTGACAACGAGAATCAGAAGCAAGAGACATACAACAGAGCAGAGATTGATGATATTGTGCATGAGATCTACAAAGCTCAAGAGATGTCAATGGATGATTTCTACATGAGGCTTGATGATGTCTACTATCCTATAGATAAATGCCTCACCAATTTGACTACACGCATGGATGAGATGATGCAAGAGATGGATACTGTTCACAGACAGCATGCGAGTAGACCGGATAGAGTGACATCGATCGACAGCAACACCTTGCCATCGATCGATACTGAGTTCGACAGACAGAAGTCCGCAGCAGAACACCACTTAGAAGATAGGTTCGATGAAATTGCTTTTTCTCAGAGCCTGATGAAGGAAGATATTTCTCAGCAACTAGAGGAGATATCAGACACTACAGCTGCCAGACTTAGAATGCTCCAGCGCAGTATTGAGAATCTACAAAGAAGAATGCATTTACTGAAGGTTACTAAGAGAAAACCAGAGGAGATGAGGCAGTCAGAAACTTCATTGGTACATGGTTTCAGAAGAGCAAAGAAGATGTAGACACTTGTTTTCCAAGTGTTGATCAACCTCCTTTCTAGTCAGAGCGTTCACAACGACGAGCTTAAGACTATAACAAAGCGCTGAGTGGAAGGCAACCCAATTATTAGTAGGTCTTAATTAGTTTTTTGATTACATTAGTCTAGTTTCAAATTTTATTATATTATTGCAGATTTTAGGATTAAAAAAAATAATGAGGACGATATTCTGCATAGAGCATCGACCGACATTTGATCACTGCCGATCGACGGAGTAACCATCGCATCGATCGATAGGCATTTAACGTTGTCGATCGACGATCACCATCACCGAGCAGGCATATCGGTTTTTCCTTATTAAAATTGGTCCTTATGATTTATTTCTTTCCCAATCTCAGACTGTATAACACTTGTGATAGTGTTGTTTAAGTCTGGGGGAGGTATTTATGATATTGTGTTTTATTTTGTGTTTTATAAGAAATAGGAACTTACAGGTTAAGCATCGATCAGCACCATTAACCGACCATCGATGACGCTCTCTTACTGAGAGAGGTGTCGAGTTTTATACTTAAGCTATCTACTTATGATCTAATTACTCTAACCATTCTGGGGCGGATTACACTAGGGACAGTGTAATTTAAGTATGGGGGAGGTTCACTAATACTATTTTATTGTTTTTGAGTTTTAATTTACTAAATATATATATATATAAGTTTTTCAAAAAAAAATTATTGAGTCAAGAAGAGGACTATGATCAAGATTTATTATTGACTAACCATATTATAAGCACCATTCTTAGAAGGTTGTTTGCAGAGATTACTAGAGATACCAAAGTGGATCATTCTGCCACTATATAACACTTGCTTATAAAGTTTGGAGAAACCGAAGCAGATTTCCAGCACTAATCATGATATTATTTGCTTGCTTTGGGATTTTGTATACATTGGATCGGATTCTTTCTGCAAGTCTGGAATGTAAAAGTCTGTGTGCTTTTAATTCCTCTATCTCTCCCCTTCAGATTAAAAAAGAAGTCGAACATGATTTGGTGGCTACAACCATTAAATCTTGATTCATATGATCCTAGAAAGAGATAAAAAGGTCAAAAAGAAGTGAACATGATCTGGTAGAAAAAAATATTAGGGCTTGATTCATGGAAGCCTATCCAAATATCTCAGTCAACTAAAAAAAATAAAATTATATCCTCAAAAGAAGAGAGACATTGACTGAGAAGAAGTGAGAAGATAGAGAGGAAAGAAAGTAGAGAAGGCTGCATGTGTGTTCAGATACTTGCAGAGGTAAGAGTCCATGTGTCCCTTGATCGATACTCCCAAGGTAAAGCTTGCACTTTCATTTTATGCAAAGAAATGAAATCAGCAGAGGGGCGAGTAAGACTAGTATTTGCTAAGTTGTTGGTTGAATGAATTTGGTTGCTATACTAGGATAGGGTATATAAAGTTTCTCTGTGATTGGCTTAATATGATGTGGTTGCAATAAAGTAAAGTGACAGTTATACTTAGACATTATGTGAGTCTTCGCCTTTCAAAACATCTTTCATAGGCTTGTTTGCTTGAGGACAAGCAAAATGTTAAGTATGGGGAGTTGGTATAGCCTATTTATTACCAGTTTTAGACCATGTTATAGACACTATTTAGGGTATGTTATGTGTGTCTAGTCTATGTTTTGAGTTCTTTACAGGTCCAGGAACGTTTTAGAGATATATGGAGATACTTGGAGCTTTTGGAGCATTTAGAGGAGAATAATCCGTAGCTGATCATTGAGACAGTCGAAGTACAAGACTACCATCAATTGACGACACAACATTGGTGTTGACCAATGTTACATGACCAAGATTGATCGATGTTGCACATTTGCCATCGATCGATGTCCAATTCGCAGACAACCAACTTTCAAGCCCAAGTTAGAGACATGAAACAAGATTACGAGATTACCCTTGGACGTGTTTTGACCTAGACTTTAGGTTTTTATATTTATACTTTAGTTATTGTACCACAAAAGGGGGTGCATTGTGTGTGCTGAAAGTGTGTGAGTGAGGGGGCTAAGTGTGCACCACCTCACCATAGTTTTAGGATTTAATTAGGGAGAAGATTCATAACTCCTTAAGGAGATTTGTATTGGAACCCCAATTTTTTATTTATGCTTTATATTCAGATTATTATTCTTACTTTAATTATGGCTGAGTAGTTATCAACTGGATTTTTATGGTTTATTAATGGTACTGATGGATTAGCCAAACTATAAAATTGTTAGGGTCATTATTAGATCTATTAATAGAATTATGTTTATTGCTTTTGTTCTAGAGTAGCTAACTAGAACCCTGATAATAGGATAGTTAGGCGCAAGCGAGAGCATGGTCTACTACCAGAATTTATTCTGTTGAGCTAGGTTGCTAGAAACAAACGAGAGTTGATTTAGTTAATCAAGTGAACTTATTGAATTAGGTCATAAAGCTTGACTTAAGAAACCATCGATCGACGCAGGATCATTACCATCGATTGATGGTCATTCTATGTCAAAATGTGAGAGCTGAGACATTGGACTTAGTCAATAGATTAGACTCATATGCGAGAGCTAGTGTCTTTTACATTAGATATCGAGTTCCATGATTAAATACCCTTAACTTCTATCTTCTATAACCACTTGCCTGAAACCCTAGATCTAGCATATTTACATTTGCATCTAGTTAAATTATTAGCATATTTGCATATTGCATCTATACCTATCTCTAACACTGTTTACTCTCATAACCAATCCAAGGCGAATTACACTTGGCACAGTGTAATTTAAGTCTAGGGGAGGTTCGCTGATGCTATTTGATTTGTTTTGAGATTTATTTACTATATTTATATAATTTGTTCAATATAAGTTTTTCAAAAAGTTTTATCGAGTCAAGAAGAGGACTATGATCAAAAATTTACTATTGACTAACCACACTTTAGCAGCATTCTTAGAAGGTTGTTGCAGAGATTACTGGAGATACCAAAGTGGATCATCATGCCACTATATCACACTTGCTTAGAAAGTTTGAAGGAACCGAAGCTGATTTCCAACACTAATCCTGACATTTTTTACTTGCTTTGGGATTTGTTATACATTGGATCTGACTCCTTTTGCAAGTCTGGAAGGTAAAATTCTTTGTGCTTATGATTCCCATATCTCTCCCCTTCAGATTAAAAAAGAGTCGAACAGGATTGGTGGCTGCAACAATTATAGCTTGATTCATATGATCCTAAAAAGAGATAAAGGTCAAAAAGAAGTGAACAGGATCTGGTGGCAAAAACCATTAGGGCTTGATTCATGGAAACCTATCCAAATATCTCAGTCAATTAAAAAAAATGATACCCTCAAAAGAAGGGAGACATTGATTGAGAAAAAGTGAGAAGAGAGAGAGAGAGAAAAGGAATCAGAGAAGACTACATGTGTCTTCAGATACTTGAAGAAGAGTCCATGTATCCTTTGATCGATACTCCCAAGGTAAAAGCATGCACTTTTATTTTATGCAAAAAATGAAATCAGTAGAGGGGCGAGTCAGACTAGTATTTGCTAAGTTGTTGGTAGAATGAATTTGGTTGCTATACTAGGATAGGGTATATAAAGTTTCTCTGTGATTAACTTGATAGGATGTGGCTGCAATAAAGTAAGGTGACAGTTATATTTAGACAGTATGTGAGTCTTCATTTTTCAAAACTTCTCACACGGGCTTTGTTTGCTTGAGGACAAGCAAAAAGTTAAGTCTGGAGGAGTTGATATACTATGAATTTAACCTGTTTTACCAATGATATATATAGTATATTTAGAGTCTTTATATGTATTTGGTATTGTTTTAGATCATTTACAGGTCTAGGTACTTATTGGAAGAAATTGGAGCTTTTGGACTATTTTGGAGCAATTAGGATTGCCCAACAAAAACCCAGAGACGGATCCAGATTTATGAATGGACCATCGATCGACGTCACACACTGTGCGTCGATCGACGATGAAGTCGGCAGAAAGATTGATAAACTATAATTTTTACCCAAAAGTCTCATTAATTGCAAGACAACCCACTGGCCAAAATTTAGAAAACTTATTAGGGTTTTCTATCTTTGTTAAGCCCTAAGCTGTATTATTCAGAAACTAGGCAGCCACACAGTTATACCAGAGTTTTTAGAGTTGGAACACATTGCTACATCTATAGGAGAGAAAGATCTTATCATCATTACAGAGAAGATCTTGAACTCCTTATCTTTTTACTCATTCTATTCTATGCAATTTATTCATAATTTAATGATGTTTTTTATTGCTATGTCTGAGTAGCTCTCTATTAGATTTAGGGTTATTCAATACTAGTAATGTATTGGTGATTTTATAGAATTGTTAGGGTAATCTTCTTGGTTCTTGGTTTAAGTTGCACTTAATGCTAAGTTGAATTTGATCAGTTCAATCTTTGAAATTAAGGATCTATAGCGCAAGCGAGAGCATGGTTATAACCTGGAATCTATCTTAAACAATCTAAATAACTAGTAACAAACGAGAGTTGAATTAGAAGTTTAGAGAATCTATTAAACCGAAAAATTAGTATTGTTTAGAATGAGCATCGATCGACGCCATCGTATAGCTATCGATCGACGCTCAGCAGAGATGCGCGAGAGTGATCTCCTAAAACCTAAGGTTTAAATTGAGAATGATACTTAATAAAACCCTAGCAATCTATTAATCTGTATTATTAAAATCTATCTAAGAATTTCCTCTAAGTTTAATCTCCTAAATTAATCTTCACAAACCAAATCAATCTTAAAGATCGCTTTTATTGTTATTGTTATAATTCATCTAGCTTTAATTCGAAAACAATAAGTCTATTGTGCAATCCTAGAGTCTTTGTGGATTCGATCCCTAAATACTACAGTGAACCTCTTATTTGAGAGAGTAAAGTGGGAATATAGGGTTAATTGGAAAGTGAAATAAAACCCCACATCAGTATTTGATCGAAGATATGCGTCTGAGGACTCATGGGGCCAGTAACGGGATACGTTAGGTGGTCTAAAATGAATAATCACGTGTCCATAACACCCGGTTGAAACTTCGGTCGGACAGAGGGGTATTGGGGCGTTACATTATCAATCTCGAACAAATGTTTTTTTTTATCTCGTAAATATATATATATTATTCACAATAACATGAATCTTGGAAAAGAAGAAACGAGGAAGTCATCCCCTAAAAGAATATGCTCGAGTAATTTATCAAGAACTATTGAATCTGAATTCAGTGTGTTCGAGATGATAACATGAATTCAGTGGAGAATTATCTGAAATATATTTATTAGAAGATTTATGACTGATTACAAAGAAAATAGTTTTAAAATCGGCTATAGACGACGAACTTGTCAAGAATAATATAAAGGTGTAAAACCTCGTTCTTGTACTGACTTAGTGTGGTTGTGAATGTCGCTCTTCTTTGTGACTTCCCCTTTATTTATAGGGAAACAAATTCAACTTCTTTTCTTTTTTCTTAGTCGACTTGTGATATACCTTGTTATTTTTAATAGTTTTAGACCATAGTTTAGAGTCCATTATGTGTGTCTGAACTGTGTTTTAGAGTCTTTACAGGTCCAGGTGCATTTTAGAACATTATTGAGATCATGGACCTTGTTAGAGTATTCAGAAGAGATATACAGTAGCTGTTCACATTCATCTAAGTACAAGTCTAAGTCAAGCATGACGATCAATCGACGGAGCATCCCTGCTGTCGATCGATGGCCCACTCGCAGAGTGTTGGCCAATTCCAAGCGCAAGTCAAGACGAATTACGAAAATGCTCTTTGACGAGTTTTGACCTAGTTTATACGAGTTCTGTCATTGTTTAGGCATAAAAGGGACCACATTTTATTTTACAGCTTTTAGTTTTCTTGCATTGAGATTTTTAGTAGTTTAGGGGAGAAGATCTGAACTCCTTTAGAGATTTGTATTGGAACCCCATTTATTATTCTACGCATTATATTATTCAGTTTATCATGTTTTCTTTGATCATGTCTGAGTAATTCACCTGTTAATGGTACTGATTAATTAGTCCCAAAATAGGATTGCTAGGAAGGAGTAGTATCAATCTTTGGAATTGTGTTTAATGCTTGCGTTCTAGAGTAGCTAACTAGGAACCTGAACTTAGGACATTGACAACTACGAGAGTAGGTTTTGTCCCATCAATTGATTTCATTGAGCTAGGTTGTTAGATGCATGCGAGAGCTGGTTTAATTAACATAGGGGACGAACTTTCTGTCTGATTAGCGTTGGTGAACATCAGGCCTTAGCCGCCGATCAACGCTGCACTTCTCTGTCCGCATATGAGAGTTGGGAAAAGAGGGGGTCAGAATAGTTAAAATTTATTGTTCTACCATATTAATAATTTTCTGCATTCTACCGATTATAATTTTGCCTGAAACCCTAGATCTACCGTTTTTTCATATTTGCATTCGCTTTAGTATTTTAGATAATTTCCTATTTTTGATAGACTTACAATCCAAAACCAATATTTATAGTTTGCCTAGCTTAACCATTAGAGATATAGAAAGCTATTGTGCTCCCTCGCTCTCTGTGGATTCGATCCCTAGGTACTGCAATTAGACCTCTATTGGCAAGAGTAGTTCGTAGGGTTAATTTGATAGATTGCATTATTAAGAACATAAACCTTAACCCACACGCTGTCAAATTTGGCGTCTTTGCCAGGGAGCAAGGTTCGCCATTAGATTTATTTTCTAGGTTTAGTGTAGGCTTTTTCATTACTACAATTTATTAATAATTTTTTTTCTTTTCTTTCAGGTTCATCCCCAATAGTACTAGAAGCAATAAGAACCAGGAATTACTCTTATCAAATCTAGTTGTAATCGAACGCTCAATCCGCAAAAGGATACGTCAAGCGTCGATCGACAGCAGCATTCAACCGCCGATCGACGCCTCTTCATGACCAACATCGATCGACAGCACCAACACGGCATCGATCGACAGTAATTCACGAGTTCAGATGGTTGCAACATTAGTTTTAGTCTGAGATGAGAGAGGAGACATATATGACTTTAATGGTCATCTGCGTAATGCAACAGGTCAGAGACTTGATGATCAGGGGGCTGAAATCTCTAAACCAGAAGTAGAAGCATACGCTGCAGTAGCTCGACCTGAAGCTAATGCCCAAGCTGCTCAACCGACCAGTTCTACAATCGTCTAGACCAGTTCTATGCTAACAGATCTTCTATTCGTCCTCCAGCTTTCTAGAGGAATGACTTTGAGATCAAACTGTCCTGCTTCGCACTTGTTGGGTAGACGCTCTACCATGGATCGCGACATAGCATCCAATGGATCATCTGGAGTGGTTTGTAGAATCTTGTATATGCTATTAAAGCCAATGGAGTCCCTATGGACTATATGTTTTGTAAGCTCTTCAAGTATGCACTTGCTGGAGAGGTTTCATATTAGCTTAAGCAGCTATCACCAGGATCTCTGACATCATTGAAAGACATCAACAACGCGTTCCTGTGCAATTTCTTTGATGATGCGCGAGCAGAGGACTTGAGAAGCAGAATCGCTACATTCACACAGGAACCTGGAGAATCATTCAGAAGCTCTTGGTTAAGATTCAAATCTTACCAGAGAGACTGCCCACACCATGGTTTCAACAAGGTGCAGCTACTTAGCACCTTCTTCAGAGGTATTGATCTGGAGTACCAGATGGTTTTGGACATAGCTAGTGAAGGGAATTTCAGCAATAGGAGTCAAGAAGAAGCAACAAATCTTATTGAGAACTTGGTGTCTAGCAATAACACAATGAACACTGATTATAAGAGGAAGAAATCAGCTCCAGATTTGAGCAAGGAAGATGAAGTCAAAGCAAAGCTGGACAGTGTTCTGAAGTTTCCCAGGAAGGAAGAAGTGAAAGCCATAGAAGAAGAAGAAGATGATGAAGATGTGAATTTTCTTGGTGGAAATGGTTTCCAGAGACAGGGAAATCAGAGCTACAACGGAAACTCCTATGGTGGCAAGATGAGCATCCATAACCATAGTTCACAGCAGCAGAGGCCCAGCAACAACAACACGACCTTTGGATCTTCTTACCATCAGAACCCACCTCCAGAGACTCAGGAGAGCAAGTTAGAAGCTATGGTTGACAGAGTATTGGAGCAGCAACAGCAACAGGTGACTGTAAATTTCAATGGAAAGATATATGCTCTGTACATCAACCGCAATACAAAGTTTGAGACTCTCAGCACTCATGTCAAGAAGTGGGAGAATCAAGTGGTCTAGACAAGTGAGGCCATTCAGAGACATGAGACCCTGATTAAGGAGAACGGGGAAGCTGGTCAGAAACACCACGTCAGTGCATTGATGGGTGATGATTTTTGGCAAGAAGTGAAGAGAGAACAACTCCAAGAGGGAGATTTCTGAGTAGAAAGTGCTATGTCTTTTGGTAGTTCGCACTTGTGTCGATCGACACATGTTGCTGAGCATCAATCGACGGAACCCTCAAAGTCTGTAACTTCATGTGAGTCTTCGAACATCGATCGAAGTCAATATGTCAACATTGATTGATACTCTTTAACAGCAAAACCAGTTCGTCTACCAAGTCTGAATGCAAGATCGTTGGTCAGAAATCCGAGTATGGAGACTCTAGAACAGAACGCTGATACAACTGAGCCAATGATAGTTGATAAGGCAACAGAAAAAACTACAGAAGGAAGCAGAAGATTCCTAAACATCTGCGCAGAGAAGCAACTGACAAAGAGATGGATGACTTTGCCAAAAGAGTTCTTAAAATTACTGTAGATACTCAATTTTGATGAAGCGTACTATACCTATAGATTGTGGATGTTTTTCAGGGAATCCAAGGAAACAAATGAGGACATAGAGCGCATGTTAAATGACCTTAGAGAGAATATAATGTAGGGGATCACTCTCAAGAAGAAAAGTGACCATGGAAAGTTAGTGATTCCATGTTTTGTCAAAGGCCACGAGTATCCCAATGCCCTCTGCGATACTGGATCAGCAGTCAGCATCATACCTAAAGCTATGGCAGATAAGCTTAGCCTAAAGGTGGAGCCTTCCAGTGATTCATTCACTTTTGTGGATTGCTCCAAGGTGAATTCAGGAAGGATAGCCAGAGACGTCCCAGTGTAGATTTGCAACGCCGTAGTCCTAGTAGACTTCCATGTGATGTATATCAAGATTGACGGGAAATCTTCCTTACTCCTTGGAAGAGCATTCATGGCCACAGTGGGAGCTATCTGCGACATGAAGAAAAACATGTTGTATCTATCTTTAATAGATTCAAATAATTTTTATGAACCTGTTAAAGTTAAGAACAAGACTACTCTTATAGAATTGGGTGAATATCCAGGTTTAATTGCTACATACTTTTGCAATTACGAGCAAGCCAACCTGTAACATCGATCGATGGCCCCTACATACAGACACTGATTGTCTACACTAGACAGCAATACCGTGAGATGGCACCAGAGAACACCAACCCAGATTACACAGAACTTTACCCAAAAGAAGCAGCTGAGCACAATACATTTTAGTTCTGGAAGTCTAGAGGCTTCAACTGGTTGAACAAAACCAAAGATCCAGCATCGATCGATAAAACACGTCTATCATCGATCGATGGTCTCCTAGAATATGGATCCAGAGATTTTGACAACAACAACCGAGGAAGATTTCGTTGGGAGAAGAGAGATGAGTATGGAGTTTACGGAGATGAGAATGTCAATGCACGAGCCATGGATGGCAGAATCATCAATGTGTCTAAGGAGGATATCAGGGCGATTCTTGAGATAGTCAACCTGCATGAATATACTCATCTATGTTTGCTAGAGTATGCAGTAGACATTCGAAGAGCCAGACCAACCACATCAACTTACAGCAGACAAGAAGTTGATAACATGGTACAAGGAGTTTACAGAGCCCAGGATATGATTATGGATGACTATTACAAGAAGATTGATGACCTGTACCACCCGTTTAACAACAGTATTGGCTGGTTAACCACGTACATGGAAGAGATGAAGCAGAAGATCGACTACACTCATCAAACTATTCAACAACAACAATCGATTAGAGCAGTTAGTCCAGCATCGAACAACGGGCAACACTAGGCCATCGATCGATAGTCATCACACAAAATTTAGGCAGAGGCTGGTAACAGAGAAGTTATTGGAAGACAAGCTTGATGGAGTTTACCTTTCTCAAGAATTGATGAGGGATAGTATCTACCATAGATTGGATGATATTTCAGAGCCAACAGATGTCAGGCATAGCATGCTGATGGGATGCATTCAAACACTCTTGGAAAGGATGAGGACAATGGAGACTGCTCAGATAAGGATGGACAACTAGAGAACCAGAAGAGAAGAAGCTGTGAGGAGCTTCATCCGTGCATGGTTTCAGTCGAACATAGCGTATGTGGATACCTGCTTTCCACATTGGTTTAATGAACCACCTTACTAGTCCAGAAGTCCAAACGTCAAGCTTAAGACTATAACCAAACGCTGAGTGGGAGGCAACCCATTGTGTGGTAAGTTTTAATTTGGTTTTTCATTATTATGGTTTTTATTTAATTACTTTAGGTTTTCAAAGAAGAAGTAGAAAAGTTTGAAATCACCATGGGTAAACGGCTTGGATGGTTTACCATCGGTTGACAATCATCACTCACCATCGGCCGACAATCCTTACGGTAACTTCAACTTTCTCTCTTGCTTTTACTTATGATTAAGTTTTTCCCTTAACCGAAATGGACGGAATAACACTTGGGACAATGTTATTTAAGTTTGGGGGAGGTGTGCTGATGATTTTATTTATTTTGAGGTTTTATTTGTTATATTTAATTAATTTTTTGAAAAGTTTTTATTTAGTCAAGAAGGGTATTATGATCAGAACTCATTTATTGACTAACCTCACTATAGCACCGCTCTTAGATATATTGATTGCAGAGATTACAAGAGATGCCAAAGTGGATCATCCTGCCATTAGATCGCATTTACTAAAAAAGTGTGAAGGAACCAAAGCTGATGTTCAACCTAATAATGACTATTTTGCTAGCTTTGGGGCTTCACATACATCGGATCAGAATCTTTCTGCAAGTTTGTAAGGTACTAGTCTGTTTATTTCTGATTCCCTTCTCCCTCTTTTCAGCATATATAAAAAGAAAAGATTGAGATGATTTACTGAGATGCAGAGGGGTATGTACATTACCAATGACAAGATGGACTATATCAGCATCATTGTCCATTGAGTTTGAGATCTAAAAAGAACTAGAGAAGAGAGAAAATAAGGAATAAAGGGATCAGAAAAGACTTTCTATTTGTGTATTTAGATTTGCAAGAGCTGCGTCGACGTGTCCTTTGATCGATACTCCCAAGGTAAAGCATGCACATTATTTTTATGCAAAGAAATGAGATCAGTAGAGGGGTGAGTCAAATTAGTATTTGTTGAGTTGCTGACAAAGTGAATTTGGTTGCTATACTAGGATAGGGCATATAGAGTTTCTCTTTGATTAGCATTATTTGATGTGGTTGCAATATAGTAGGGGTGATAGTTATACTTATACATTATGTGAGTCCCCGCTTGAGGACAAGCAAAATGTTAAGTCTAGGGGAGTTGATATACCTTGTTATTTACCAGTATTAGACAATCATTTGACCCTATTTGGAGTTTATTATGTATGTATGGACTATGTTGTAGAGTCTCTACAGGTACATGTATGTTTTGGAGTATTATGGAGATCATGGAGCTTGTTAGAGTATCCAGAAGAAATATATAGTAGTTGTTCACATTCAGCTAAGTACGAGTCAAAGTCAAGCATGACGATCGATCAGCGGAGCATCTCTGCTATCGATCGGCGGCCCACTCTCAGAGTATTGGCCGACTTCAAGCCTAAGTCAAGATGAATTTAGAGAATGCCACTAGACGAGTTTTGACCTAGTTTATATGAGTTTTGCCATTTCTTAGGCAGAAAAAAGGGACCACATTTTATTTTACAGCTTTTACTTTTCTCGCATTGAGCTTTTTAGTAGTCTAGGGGAAAAGATCTTACTTCCTTCAGAGATTTTATTTGAACTCGATTTATTATTCCATGCATTATACTATTAAGTTCATCATGTTTTCTTTGATCAGGTCTGAGTAATTCCCCTGTTAGATTTAGGGTTCATAATGGTACTGATGAATTAGCCCCAAAATAGGATTGCTAGGATAAAGTAGTATCAATCTTTGAATTGTGTTTAATGCATGTATTCTAGAGTAGCTAACTAGGTTCCTAAACTGAGGAGATGGGCAACTACAGAGTAGGTTCTGTGCCAGAATTGATTTCATTGAGCTAGGTTATTAGATGCACGCAAGAGCTGGTCTAATTTACATAGTGGACGAACTTGATTTCTAATTAGCGTCGATCAAAGTCGTCGATCAACAGTGTATTTCTTATCCGCATACGAGAGTTGGGACAAGAGGAGTCGGACTAGTTAACATTTATTGTTCTTGCATGTTGGGGTCAAAAACGGTAATCTCAAAATCAACGTCTATTATTGCTACTCTTAAGGAAATTTTCCGAAATAATTTCAGAAAGGTGCTAAGTAAAAATCACCGAAATATCAAAACGGCCTCGCCCTCGTCCAACTCACCAATGGCGAGTTGAGAATTCAGTATGGCGATCAGTCTCCCCCTTTGGGCCTCGACTGAACTGTCTGTTGTTTCGTTTCGATGAGAGTTACCATTGGAACTTTACGATAAAACCACAAAGACTTGTTTTCTCGTAAAAGTTCAAATTGATCGCATAAAACGACAACAATTGACTTAACTTCAAAATTTCCGCAACATTACAAGTAATTTGAACTATTTTATAAAATCGACGTCGTACCAACGATATTCTTTCGAAGAAATAGTAAAAATGTTTAAGTAAAAAAACGGCCCAAAAAGTCTAAAACACGGCTAAAATCCCACTTACGATTTTAGATGAAATCGAGCCCAAGGATATTATGAAGGTCTATCTAATATTCGCGGAAGACAATAAATGTCAAGTTCAAATATAAGTGTGAAGTTTCAAGAGATAATCATGAAGATCGAAGAAAAATGGAATATTTTCGCGAAGAGATAAACTCAACCCACAGGCAGAAAAGGAAAGGGCAGACCGACCTAGGAGGAGTATATAAGGGATGCTAAAGGACAACTCTTTAGAAGAGATAACTCTCTGCCCTTAGAAACCCTAGGCTTTATTCCCGACAAGCTTGGTTTCTATGACTAGCACTTGATTACTAGACGAACTTGCCCAGGCACAATTCAACTTCTTGTTCAACTCTCTGTAAACTGAACTACATTCGGCTTGATCCTCGAAAGGGGTACGTAGGCAGACTTTCATAAGGTCCAGTCCAAAATCAAGAAAATCTTTTTAGTATCTTTTTTTTCTTTTCTTATTAAGCTGCGACTCAACTAGGTTTAAGGTTTTAGGTCGCTAGAACTAGAAAACTCGCTTACAGCTCTTGCGGCCCGAAGATTTTATTTGTTGTAACAATTTCTATGCTCTTACGAGAATTCAAAATAAAGATCTACTGTTTTCTAAATTATTTTTGTTATCTTTCCATATTTTCCGCATTTATTTGGTCACTTGTCGTTGGCTCTCGCATAGAATCTGGACCTCAAGGGAAGTTAGTGCTTCCTGGTTTCTTCCGATTACGAAATCGACAGTGTGAATTTTGCTTCACACAGTTTGGCAGTAGAAGTAGGGGAGGGGTATGAATTACTCTAACTCACGGCCGGAAAACGCTTGATCGAAACCATGTCCGGATATATGAAAGACAAACTCGCAGCTTTGACTACTCCACTGGCCAACTCTTATGCAAACACTGTAATGCTCGACAAAATCAAATACCTTGTCGCGACTTTTCGCCACAGGAAGTGCACCAAAACGAGCTTGCGATTTTTCTGTCTAAGCAGAAAGGGAAATTGTAAAATCTACCAAACCCCATATAATTTGAGTTGGAGAAATTTCAGCGCGTAAGGGTTCGACCAAAAGAAGTTTTCCGAAAACTTTTTGGAAAAAAAAACTTCCTCTTCTTTAAGGCACGGAGAAAATGTAGATTACTCCCAGAAATAGAAGATCAGCAAATCGAGTTGCCGATTCCCCACTCTTGTATTTCTTTCGAATAATTTCAAAGAAACAAAGTTGATCGTTATTGAATCACTCGAAACTCAAAACGGTTGACGAAGACTAAAACGGGAGATCGTATCCCTGAATGATAAAACGTTTTCTGAAACCTAAGATTTTGTAAAATTGAAGTTTTAATTATATAGTAACATATTCAGTGAATTCTCGATGATTTTCACCTAAGCTTACTATAGAAAACTACCCAAAACTTCTTCCGATCAATCCAACGAAAATAAAAATATTTCTGACCAAGATTAGTCGCAAAATGACTAATCTTGATCAGAAACTACACATCCAGAGTTTCTGATACTAACAACCAGATACTAAATTGCGGAACAGCTGCAAAACGTGAATTTACCAAAAACTCAAAAACATGTTTATGAAGCAGCTTTCGTAAAGTTAAACTCATAACATTTTGTGGAATAACTTTCGTAAAATTAAGCTCGACAACATTTTATGAGATAGCTTTCATAAAATTAAACTCGACAATATTTTACGGAACATCGACTGTAAAATTAAACGAGTTAAATTTTATGATACAAATTTCATAGAATAAATTTGAAAACATTTACGAAACGACTCTCATAAGCAAAACTCCAAGAGATTCGGCAACCTTTGGAAAATCAAACAAAGATCATACAAAAAGACTCTCGGAGAAGGAAAGAGATGGACCAAGATCTGAGAAGTGAACTTCTCCCATCAGCCTATGTCCATGGTCTCACTATCCTCTCTCTCCGACGTAATCGCCTATGACCTCTCACCAAAGCCTCATCATCATACAAGTCTTCTTGATCACCCTTGGCATCTCCTGGTCGCCCTTGGCTATTCGTAAAGGCCAAAAGACTTTCGACGAATGGTGGACAGAAACGAAAAGTGAAAAGGAAATGAGCAAGCAAAGCGGATAAGAGGCAAAACCGAACCTCCGAGAAAACTAAGACATAACTTACAAAACGATCTAATCTCTCGTAAAACCGAGAAATGATCGTAACGCATTCAAGCATACTCACCTTGCTTCCAAAAGAAAGATATAACTAGAGACATGAACGTCAGCTTAAAACCGACTCGTTCCTAGCACTTTTCTGAAAAACAAACCCATTCCAAATCGCCAACGTTGAAACAACCGAAAAACGCTTAGGCAATGCGATGCCTCATCAAAATTGTCCCAAAAGCAATTGACAATCTAAGACTTTTCTAAATGGTAGGAGTGTATCCAAACCGCCACGAATCATAATCTCGAGGACTATACAGCATCTCTTGTCGCAATCATGCATTTAGAAACCCTGTACCAATATCAAATTGAAACTCGACGATTGAAAAAAGTCTTGAAGATCTTTTCCACTTAATAAAACGAATTTGGTATAAAATTCAAAAATTATACGAGAAATCTTCAAGCATCAAAGCATTGCTCTCAGTTTCCGTTGAACCAAGTGAGTCACAGAAAAGCATAAAAAAAATAATTGCAACAAAGCAAAATTGAGAAATCCGGTAGCAGCAAGCACAGCAAAGGGAACACTTTCTCCCCGCTCATTGACTAGATCTACCTCTGTTTGACCGATTTGTTGGCCCAAGAAACCTACGAAAACGTTTGAGCAATGAGATCATAACGAAATAACCTTCGGTAAATCTTCATGAGTGTCACCAAGAAACTGTCACAAAGGATCGAAATCAAAGTGGGAATGTTTCTTGAAACATCTGCGGAAGCATCACTACTTTAACATCTCAGTACAATGCGCCAATCACCCATCACTTTCGTATAACTAAAACAATTTATACGAAATATTCTGCAATAAAACAAGTTCGGTATCATGCAAAACAACTTTGCAATACAAAAACGCAAATGAGGAAAACCTAAATCTCGCTCGTAAAACGAAAAAACAAAGCCGTATGATCCGACTTTGGATGACTAATCTAAAATTTTATCTTTTCACACTACGCTCTAACAGATCCAATTATTTAGCCTTGCGGCTCACTGGCTTCTGCCTTTCACTTCCCTCGGTTACATCCGAGCAGGCAATCATCCCGCAACTAACTCCACACAGATTCTATATCAAGCCTCTTAGGCTTCGTCTTTCTTGGACAAAGACAAAAAAATTCTCATACAACTAAAGGAAATGTTGTAAGAAACATTCATCTTATAACGGAAACCTAAAAGCAGAAAATTGTTTTCTACAACCATCAGCCATCTTAACATGGAAAACTACGGCATACTTGGCCTATCAATCTTGACAAATGTTCTTTGGCCTTCGGCAAATTACTCCTTCCAGTACAAGTCCGAGCAGAATTCGGCATCCCCTTTAGGACAATTCTAAACTAACATGACCTTAATGTTAAAACAAAAGTGTCATGGTCTAATCCTTGAAGAGCAACGTCCTCGGCTATGCGGCTAAACACATCATGCCGAGCCAAAATGTTTGATCAACCACCGCTCCATCTGATCACTTAAACGGCTAAACGACAATCCACGATTTTTCTAAGAATGCCATTTGACGATTACGCAAATAATTGTCGTATAACCCATAATAAGATATTATGCGATAAAATCTTCAGAATGAGACTCAGTCCTAATAACCTAACGGTTAACCAAAAGCTTGAACTTGTCGAAAAATCGATCAAGTCTATATACTCCACAATTCACAATAAGCCCGCAATATTTTACCCATAAAACGTGGCATGTAAGGAAAACCTCGTAACAAAGCCCCTGGAGCCATACTAAGCATCCTTAAAAATACACAAAATTAATCTCGGAGGGCCTACTCTTCACAAATCATAGTGAAGGAAAACACTTCTTCCCAGGGACAAATCTACGCGACCCCTTGGTCCTAATTCCTCTATCATAAATCAAAGTACTTAAAATCCAAACAGGAAAACAGTTTTGGCTGCGAACATCCGTAAAAAAATTAAAATGTTCCTCCAACGCATGGTTAAGGTTAAACCCTTGCAACACCGCGAAACATCTTCAGGCCCGCGAACATTTCAAGCAAGAAATGCGTCATATGAAAGAAAAACAATCTTCAGCATCGCGAGACGTCGCATACGCTAGAAGAACCATTTCGCAAAAAAATACCTTCCTCGATAGAAACACCTTCTTCGAAGACTAAACAGTCATACACACTAACATCTTCTCAAACATGTATCCTCCGTGAAGAATCAAAATCGGTAATATCAACCATTATTTTGGTTGCTGATCAAAACAAACTTTTAACGTCCTAAACAGACTAAGCCATCTCATAGATATAACTCTCATACATCCGACACAAGGATAATAGCGCTAAAGAAATCCAAAATTTTGGCCAGCACTTCCAGTCGACTTAAAAATTGTCTTTGGACAGATGCTTGATTCCTACCAGACAAGTCGTATAAGCCGAGAACCTATCAGAGACTTTAAATCAGTACGGAATCATGTCGAAAAAGATATGTGAAACGTAAGACAAAGTAGTCATCGCACCCCCTAAACCGTTATTAGGCCTATATCTTGCCCTAAACTCAGCACACTGCTCTCTGACATCTGTAGGCATAATATCGAAATGATACGAGATCCCAAAATATATCTATTTGTTTGTATTCCAACGATTATGAAATGCCGCAAAAATCAAAATTTTCAATCATTCTCATATACAACAAACAGCGAATATAACGATCTACAGAGAGTTAGATAAGAGATGACAACTCATACTCTACCCTCTACATTCACACAAATACAAACACGCTCTTAAAACGCGTAACACAATTCATTAGAAAGAAGCCGCGAAGCGGCAGGGATTCAAAGCCACACGCGGCCACTCCCAAAAATGAAAATACGGACACACATGGCCAAAGAAAACAGCCAACAAGGTTAATCTCGAGGCCGACAAAGGTCCAATATAAAAATAACATCAGCAGCAACACGCTCGATAATCTCTAAACAATACATAACTAAACTGTAAAGGTCTCTTTCGAAAACAGATCGTAAGAATCTTAACTCCAAGACGAACTATGAAAGACTTGAACCCTTTGACAAGGGTACATAGTCGGATTTTATCAAGGCGAAGCCCCAATCTTATCACACTCCATTCTTATGAGGAATAAAGAATGAATGTCCAACACCTTATAAAAATATGGGAATGAGATTAATCTCCGCAGTAAAATAATCTCAGCAAAAAATTTCGAGAGAAAAAACAAAAATTCTTCCTACCCCTATATTCAGATCAAATCACTCGCCCGCAAGAATAATGCTCAAAACTTGCAGGCTGGGGGGCTACATGTTGGGGTCAAAAACGGCAATTTCAACATCAACGTCTATGATTGCTACTCTTAAGGAGATTCCCAAAATAATTTCAGAAAGGTCATAAGTAGAAATCCTCGGAATATCAAAACGGCCTCACCCTCGTACAACTCACCAATGGCGAGTAGGACGGACCACGTCCAAATTTTCATATGTCGAGTAGGACGGGCAATGTCCAACTCGCCATATGGCGAGTAAGACGGACCACGTACAATTCGCAATATGGCGAGTAGGACAGACAACCATGGCGAGTAGGACAAACAACGTCAAAACTTGCCATATGTCTAGTAGGACAGACAACGTCCAAGGCAGACAATATGGTAACTAGTCTCCCCTTTGGGCCTTGACTGAACTGTCTCTTTATTTGTCTAGATTGGAGTTACCATTGGAACTTTACGCTAAAAACCACAAAGACTTGTTTTCTCGTATAAGTTTAAATTGGTCATATAAAACGGCAACGGTTTACTTAACACCAAAATTGCCTCGACTATACTAGTAATTTGAACTATTTTACGTCGTACCAAAGGTATTGTTTTGAAGAAATTGTTAAAATGTTTAAGTCGAGAAACGATCCGAAAAAGTCTAAAATGTGGCTAAAAGCCCCCTTACAATTTTAGACGAAATCGATCCCAAGGATATTATGATGGTTTATCTATTATTCGCAGAAGAAGATAAATGTCGAATTTGAAGATAAATGTCAAGTTTCAAGGGATAATCATGACGATCGAAGAAAATGGAATATTTACGCGAAGCAATAAAATCAAACCGAGGGCAGAAAAGGAAAGGGCAAACCGAACAAGAAGGAGTATATAAGGGATGCTAAAGGACGACTCTTTAGAGGAGATAACTCTCTGTACTTAAAAATCATAGGCTTTATTCTTGACAAGCTTTGTTTCTATGACTGGCACTTGATTACTAGATGAACTCGCCCAGGCAGTTAGATCTCTTGTTCAACTCTCTGTAAACTGAACTACGTTCGGCTTGATCCTCGAAAGGGATATGTAGGAAGCCTTTCATAAGGTCCAGTCCAAAATCCACAAAACCTGTTTCGTTTCTTTTTCGTCTTTTTTTATTGAGCTGCGACTCAACTAGGTGTAAGGTTTTAGGTGGCTAGTACTAGAAAACTCGCTTACACCTCTTGCGGCCAAATCTTTTACAATCTTTGTAACAATCGCTATGCCTCTACAAGAATTCTAAATAAATATTTTTTTTTCTAAATTTGTTTTGTTATCTTTCTATATTTTCAGCATTTATTTGGTCACTTGTTGTTGGCTCTCGCAGAGAATCCAAACCTCAAGGAAAGTTATGGTTTCCTGGCTTTCCTCCGACTACAGAAACCGATGGTGCAAATTTCAGTTTCCACATCGCATATTAACAATTCCCTGCATCCAATCCATTATAATTCACTTGCCTGGAACCCTAGAATTTACCGATTTTCCTATTCCTGATAGACTTACAACCCAAAACCACAATTTATAGTTTGCCTAGCTTAACCATTAGAGTTATAGAAATCGATTGTGTGCCCTCGCTCTTTGTCCATTTGATCCCTAAGTACTGCAATTTGACTTTTTTGGCAAGAGTAGTTCGTAGGGTTAATTTGATAGATTGCATTATTAAGAACATAAACCTTAACCCGCACGCTGTCAACTTGGCTTTCTCCAGTTGCCTCATTATTATTGGGACTAATTCATTTTTGTGATGGTCCTTGTCTAGAGACATAATGATGTAGGCACCAAATGAGCCTTGGTAGGATGGTTGATGGAAGACAAGCAAATGGTCGAGTAACCAACTCATCGATCTTGATGGATGGACTATTGATACATAATGATTAGATCTCTCAATCAGTGGGTTGGTTGACTTTCTCAATATTTATTCTTCAAGGCTGCTGAATCAAAATAACCAAGAGATTGTTGGGGTCAAAATCGGTTACGACGGAATCGACGTCAGAAACCTGTAAGGAGAATGTGTTTGTTGGGGTCGAAAACGGTACTCTCGAAATCAGCATCTAAAAATCATATTTCTATATGAATACAGCCTCGAAATCGACTTAGCGAAAGTCTCCGGGTCAAAACTCAAAAGAAAGAAACCCGAACCGACCAACTCGCCCGTATGGCGAGTTGGACAAGGCCAACTCGCCATACGTGCGAGTTGGTCAGCACGGACCATCTAACTCGCCATATGGGCGACTTGGTCAGCATAGGCCCAACCAACTCGCTCGTATGGCAAGTTGCGAGTTGGTCAGCACGGATCGACCAAATCGCCTGTACGGCGAGTTGGACAAGGCCAACTCGCCATATGGGCGAGTTGGTAGGCATGACACGGCCAACTCGCCCGTATGGCGGGTTGGACAAGGCCAACTCGTCAAACGGGCGAGTTAGACAACACGAGCAATCTGACCCGTTCGTTCGGCAAGTCGGATCGTCCTCGTTAAACTCCCCCTTTCAATACTTTATCGAACTTATCTTTGTTCCGTCTCGATCGGGATTGACATTGGAACCTTACCGAAAGAACTCATTTTCTCAAGAAAGGATCGGGTCGATCGTATGAAACGATAACGGTTAAATAAACACATAGAGTAACGCACTTCATACGAATGATCCTAACTCACGTACGATTTCGTCTTAGCAATGTTATTCCAATAAAATTGTAGAAACGCCTAAGTCGGAAAACAACCCGACGAGGTCTAAAGCTTGGCTAAAGGCCCACTCGCGATTTTATCCGAAATCAAGCCCAAACTTTGTGACGGTTTATCTTTTATTTTGCAGGAAAGGATAAATGTTAAGTTCGAAGGGATAAATGTCAAGAGCGGAGAATAAATCTTAAGTTTCCGAAGATAATCATGAAGATCAAGGAAAAAAGGAATATTTCTGCGAAACGATAAATTCGACCAAAGGCAGAAGGGGAAAGAACAAACCGCCTCTAGAGGAGTATATAAGGACTTCTAGGGTGATGATGCAAACACACACGAAAATCTCCAATCAGAGCAAACAACAACTTAGCACTTAGAGCATTTAGGCAATTTTCCGTTTTTGTTGTTCGAGTTGCGACTCAACTAGGGTTCTGCAGTCTTAGGTTATTAGAACTAGGGATCTCGCCGACAACTCTCATAGCCTAGGCTCCCATCCTGTTTTTAACGCTCATACGCAAATTCAGAATAAAACATCTTTTTGCTCTCTTTTTGATTCTTACTTTGTTTTTCGTATTTACTTCGTATTCTGACTGATTGGCGTGTGGTTTAGACGATATCTGAGACCTCTGGGAAACTAGGGTTTATCCTGCGTTCCTAATTCAACAAAAATCGATAGTGCGAATTTCCGTTCCCACAATTTGGCACTAGAAGGGGGGGGGGGTACGGATCAATCTAGCTCTCAGGCATCAACACTCAATTGAAACATGTCAGATCTCAACAACCAACAGCCTCGTGATGATAACGTCGTCAATGAAAAGTTTGAAAACACTCCAACGACGAACGTCACTGCGGTCAACGCTGATGCAAACATGCCACGTTCGAGGAGGTGAAGAAGATGTTTGCGACTTTTGAGAAGAACTCGGCAAAAAATGATAAGGTCATGAGCTCTCTTGGTAAACAGGTTGAAACCCTCACAGCGAGGAACATAGCCATCTTTCCGCGGGGAACAACCCAAATCCGCGGAAGAAGACTCGACTTCGCAACGCCTCTGGACCGCTCCGATAACGCGCAAGGAAAACCGTCTGGACAAAACCCTGAAAAAATCACCCCCGCGCCTACACAGAAAAATCCGGAAAACCTTCCTTCTGTCGAAGAGGATAAAGAAGGAAGAGAAATCGAACGTCAGTCGGGGGGGGGGGGGGGGTGAAGTCCCAAAATCCACGATCTCCGCGACAATCTCATGAAAACGGTAGCCGAAGTCAGGGAGGTGAAGTCCCAAATCCACCATGCTACTATCACGTCACCGGAGACCGATCTACTGCTTGAAGAAGCTCGTAAAACACCCTTTACTACTCGTATCACCGAAACTAGGATTTCGGATCCTAGGAAGGTCAAAGTGATGCCATACGACGGAACTACTGATCCTAAGGCACACCTACAGGCTTTTCAGGTCGCGATGGGTAGAGCCAGATTTAGAGAAAACGAGAGAGATGCTGGTGAATGCCACCTCTTCGTAGAGAACCTTCGCGAAGCATCGCTAGAATGGTTCTCTCACCTCAGGCAAAACTCTATCCGAAGCTTCCACCAGCTCGCCTTGGAATTCCTCAAACAATACTCGATGTTCATAGATCGAGAAACCTCTGACGTGGACCTTTGGAGCCTATCCCAGGGAGAGGAAGAAACTCTACGCGACTTCATGAAGCGGTTCAAAACAGTCATGGCTAGAGTCAGCGGGATAAGTGACAAAGTTGCGATAGACGCACTTCGAAAAACGCTCTGGTTCAAGTCAAAATTCAGGAAGTGGATAACTTTGGAAAAGCCGCGTACGATCCAAGACGCGCTTCACAAAGCCACAGATTACATTATCATCGAAGAGGAGACGAGGGTTTTGTCCCAAAAATGGAAGCCAATAAAGAATACGTCAAAGGATCCGGGGTCGGATCAGAAATTAAAAAAGAAAAACCCTCGCAACGATAGAAATGCCCAACATGGAGACGAAGAAACAAAGGGAGTGCATAGCTACGCTATTAACTCCGGACCAGAGAAAGGACGGACGGCGGATAATACCTGGACCAGAAATCCGAGCTACGACGAAAACGCCTTCTGCGATTTTCACCAAACACGCGGGCACTCGACCATTAACTGCAAAGTTCTCGGCGCCAGGTTGGCCGCAAAACTGCTCTTCGAAGAACTCTGAGGAGTCTCCAGCGTGAAAGATCTCATCTGTGACTCGGATAGCCCCCCCCCCCCCCCCCCCGCCCCCCAAAATGACAAAACTCCTGAAACGGAAAAAACTTCCCAAGGGGACCAATCGGGGGAAAAGCGCGGAAGAAGGCAGGATGATAAAGGCAACGACAGCAACCGTCGCAGGGTAAACATGATCATCAGCGGATCACAATTCTGCAGCGAAGCCGTCTCGGCCATCAAAGCTCATCAGCGCAAAGCCGACACAAGCGTGAATTGGACTATCTAGACAACGATCAATAACACTTTGAAAGAAGTAATCACCTTCGACGAATAAGAAGCCGGAGGAATCGATCAGCCGCACTGCAACCCACTCGTAATCGATCTCGTCATAAGAGATCTCGAGGTCGCCAGGGTTCTCATAGACACCGGAAACACAGTCAACGTCATCTTTCGTGACACTCTTAACTGGATGAACATCGAGTTAGGCGAAGTCGTACCATCAGCCAAGCCACTAACCGGTTTCTCTGGCATAACATTAATGACCCTCAGATCTATCAAATTACCTGTGGCAGCAAAAGAAGTCACCAAAATCGTCGATTTTTCGGTCGTCGACCATCCAGCCATCTACAACGTCATCATGGGCACGCCTTGGCTAAATGCCATGAAGGCATTCCCATCAATCTACCACTTACGCATTAAGTTTCCAACTTCCAACGGGATTGCCGTAATTTGGGGCTGCCAGAAGCAGTCGAGACGCTGTTTCCTGGCCGAACACAAGCTAAGACAAATCACGAACACCGCAATGAAAAATTCCAAACGCCCGAGGATAGCCCAGGCGTCAGACGAAAGCACTTCGGGTAAAGACGACCCTGAATCGTCAAATCTAGCAACCGCCATTGAACGACCAGTTCCAGTGCCCGACACGCCCATCCTAACAGAGAAGATGAGTCCAACAGAAGACATCGATTCAGCAACTGACGCAGTCGACACAAACACAACAAGTAAACAGACTCGCCCAAACAAACAAAATTACGATATGGCTTTATCCTCGAAAGAGATACGTAGGCAGCTTGTCAAAAGACGACCTCAGCTATCCCCCTCTCTAAAAAAGGGGGGAAGTGAGTACATATACAAATACTCGTAAATTCCCACATTCAGAAATAAAAATTTAGAATCTTTTGTACTCGGAATTTTTAAAACTTTTTCGACAATAAAGACTTCTTTATAAATTTGTAAGTGATCTATCATCCCGCAAAGAGACACTATTTCATACATCCTTACATGAGCAAAAAGATTATTGCGCCATCCCAGAAAAGGAAACTCGCAAAAAATCGTTCTACCTTAAAACGAATCAACCCTACACCATCCTATCTCGGTCAAATCATTAATTCCCGACCGAGGCAAGGGATCCCGGTTCCATACGCTCAAAACATTATTTACGCAAGATGAGTCTTCGAAAAAACAGGCGAGACGTCACCTTAATCTTCAAGAACACACCCCCAATCCATTTGCAACTATGAAACACTGAGCAATTGGCCCCGCCGAGGACCCTAGCCATCTTAAACAAACGCACCCAGGTCCGTCCTAAGGACAGATCCTCTCAGATCTGACTAGGATAAACAACGCGCTATAGAAGAAATCCAAAATTTTGTTCATCACTTTTGGGAGACTTAAAAATTGTCCCTGAAGAGATGCTAGACTCCGACCAGACAAGTCGTATAAGCTGAGAACCTATCATGGACTTTCAATAGGAACAGATTCAGGTAAAATCACAACAGGCAAAACGAAATCCGACTAGTCATCGAAAAGCCTCAAACCGAAAGTAAACGAGGTCTTGCCCTAAACCCAGCACACTGGTCTCTAACGTCTCAAGACATGATATCGAAAAGATATGAGATCCTAAAAGCATGTCTCTTCGTCTGTATCTAAACGTTCCCGAAAATTTGAAAACACCTCGAACATCTCGCACGAACAACGAACGGGGCGATCCGCAAAAAAGGAAGAGGTCGAGATGACAACTCGAGTTTTCTTTCTACACTAAACAAAGTCCAAATATCTAAAAACGCCCATTCATCATAAACAAGCACCAGTCGAATAAAAGTTAGTAAAATACATGGATTGAAGGACGCACTCGGCCAGACCAGCTACATACAGCCACATTCGGCCGACAAACAAACAAGACAGAAATAAGCAGTAATACAACAGAATGCATTCCCGAATCAGTCGGAACTTCGCGATTACTCATCAAGAACGAAACATCCGGTCATAGATCTCCCCAGCGAGTAGTCGTTGACATCTATAGGATCCGTCGGCTGATTTACCTCGCCTGTCTCATCGACATTCCCCACCTCGGCCTCAACTGTGTCGGGAGAAACAAGAATCGGGTCCCATTGTTCCCAAATCCTCTCTTCGGTCTGAGGAATCGCAAAGTCCCTATCCCTCTCGTTCATATGCCCGGTCTGCCTTGCATACTTGGCATCAAACGAATAACCAGGAACCTGTGTGAGGTATAGTCCGCCCACGGCGCCGCGTCATTCGCGATAGTCTCTGAAGTGCTTATAACCTCTCATAAGTTCCTTGAATTGATACACGAACTTTTCGTGACGAGTCCTCATGACTTCGGTCATTTCCCTCTTTCCTCGCCTGTAAGCGCGACGAACCTCAGTCGCGACAGAATCTCTCTCACGGCAACGAGAACTCTCCAACTCATCTCTCAGGTGAGCGATTTCATTGTTGGCCGCCTCAGCCTTAAACTGAGCCACACGCGCTTCCTGACAGCTCGCGCTAAGTGCTCGGTTCATCATAAGGAGGCCTTGTACATTATCTCAAAGTCAAAAAGGCTCATCCTCAATGGAAAATAACAAGAACTTACCCTTTTGACCATCCTCGATGCATGGGTAAACTCTGGGGCCTCACTGGATCCACCTGCGGCCAGAGGATAGTAAAAACCAAGTGGCTCGTCGGAATCGCCTCGACCACCACTGTCCCCATCTACCTGACTATTCAGGTAGTCTCTCAGTATGTTGTCAGAAGAGCACCGCTCATTGGCCACTTCATCCTCAACGACAAAGTGCTTGTTCTTCCGAGTCTTTGGTCTTTTCTCTTTCGTATGAACCACGCACGGAAAAAATCCATCCACGGACGCCTCCGATCCTTCTTCAACCGGCAGGCCTGGCTGATATCGAGATCGGTGAAGAGCACCAGCATGACGGACCCTCTTGGGGTTGAAAGTTTCCCAAAAACACGGGCGACCACGACGCAAATCCCGGACGGTATCCAGACCTTCCAGACTCGGAGGGAAAAGATTGGTCTCTGAAAACAAAATACGAACAAAAATGTATCAAAGATCGAACTACACCAAAACAAAAGAAAAGAGAAAAAGGGGGCACACTTGATCATAGATATCTTTCAAACCCCATCTGGTCCCAGAGACGGAGAGGCCATTTTCCTCTACGGACGCATTGTCAACACGGACGAAAAAAAAAAGTGTTTCCGCCACTCTTGATAGTTCGACACAAATTCACTTATGATCGACATCCCCGACCAGGGCCTCAATTGAATTATTGATGATTTCCCGACTGGTTTAAGAAAGGCGTCGAGGTGTTGGGCATCAAGGGTTATCCCCAACTCATAAATCAACACAAGAATCCCAAAAATGTGTTGCAACCCACACGGGTTTATCTGACCAACCGATATCTTAGAACAATCGAGAAGTCGCGCTATAACCTCAGGAATAGGAAACCATAAATGACATTGTGTCAGGAACACCTTGTAGCACGTAAAGTAACCAGCGGGTGGGAACTCAGCAACCTCTAGTGCCACTGGAAGACGAAACTCGACTGAGTTGGGAACTCGGCAATGGCTCCAGATGGCATCCAGCTCGTTTGGACAGCTTTAGCTGGGACAACCCTCTACGAGGTTGGAACAAAACCGAGGCAAGGCCCACGTACCTTGTCTAGGGGGTTTCACGTCTCTCCTAGCAACCCAGTACGCCTCGGCTTCCTCAGGATCGACTGAATAGGCCGAAAATTCCACCTTCGGTACAACATCATTGTATTGCGAGCTGGAACCATTGGGAACGGGACGATCGTCACGAGACTTTGAGGAAACCTCTCTCCCTGAAGACATAGCTTCCTTTTTACCAAAAGAATGGAAGAGAGAAGAAAATCTTTTGATTTTTAAAAACGTTTTTGGAAATATACAAGTGAAGAGTTTGTAAAACCACTCCACATACTTATAGAAGAAAGGATTTACTTTTTCACCTCCAGGCTTCAGACGTCGGATTCCGCCTAATTCATCCAATATGCTTAAAAACGCTCGCAAGAACTTCACAGTTCTAACGAGCTGGGGGGCTAACTGTTGGGGTCAAAATTGGTTACGACGGAATCGACGTCAGAAACCTATCGGGAGAATGCATATGTTGGGGTCGAAAACGGTACTCTCGAAATCAGCATCTAAAAATCGTGTTTCTATACGAATACAGCCTCGAAATCGACTTAGCAAAAGTCTCCGGGCCAAAACTCGAAAGAAAGAAACACAAACTGACCAATTCGCCCGTATGGCGAGTTGGTCTTGTCCAACTCACCATACGGGCGAGTTTGTCAGCATGGATCGACCAACTCGCCCGTATGGCAAGTTGGTCAGCACGGACTGACCAACTCGCCCGTATGGCTAGTTGGTCAGCACGGACCAACCAACTCGCCCGTATGGCAATTTGGACAAGGCCAACTCGCCATATTGGCGAGTTGGTCAGCACGGACCAACAAACTCGCCCATATTGCAAGTTAGACAAAGCCAACTCGCCATACGGGCGAGTTGGACAAGTTGAACTCTCCATACGGGCGAGTTGGTCAGCATGGACCAACCAACTCGCCCGTATTGCGAGTTAGACAAGGCCAACTCGCCAGACGGGCGAGTTAGTAGGCATGACACAGCCAACTCGCCCGTATAGCTGTTTGGAAAAGGCCAACTCGTCAAACGGGCAAGTTAGACAACACGAGCAATATGACCCGTTCGTTCGGCAAGTTGGATTGAATCAATCTAATTTCACATCGTCCTCGTTAAACTCCCCCTTTTGATACTTGATCGAACTTATCTTTGTTCCGTCTCGATCGGGATTGACATTGGAACCTTACCGAAAGAACTCGTTTTCTCGAGAAAGGATGGGTCGATCGTATGAGACGATAACGGTTAACTAAACACCTAGAGTCACGTGCTTCATACGAAAGATCCTAACTCACAGATGACATCGTCTTAGCAATGTTATTCCGATAAAATCGTAGAAACGCCTAAGTCGGAAAACGGCCCGACGAGGTCTAAAGCTCGGCTAAAGGCCCACTCGCGATTTTATCCGAAATCAAGCCTAAACTTTGTGACGGTTTATCTTTTATTTTGCAGGAAAGGATAAATGTTAATTTCAAAGGGATAACTCTCAAGATCGGAGGATAAATGTTAAGTTTCCGAAGATAAACATGAAGATCGTGGAAAAAAAGTAATATTTCCGTGAAACGATAAATTTGACCAAGGGCAGAAGGGGAAAGAGAAAACCGCCTCTAGCGGAGTATATAAGGACTTCGAGATGCAGAGACACAAGAAAATCTCCACTCAGAGCAAACACAACTTAGCACTTAGAGCATTTAGGTAACTTTCCATTTTTGTTGTTCGAGCTGCGACTCAACTAGGGTTTTGCAGTCTTAGGTTATTAGAACTAGGGATCTCGCCGATAGCTCTCAGCCTAGGATCCTATCCTGTTGTAAATACTAATACGCAAATTCGAAATAAGACATCTATTTGTTCTATTTTCGATTCTTACTTTGTTTTTCATATTTACTTTGTATTCTGACTAATTGGCGTGTGTTTTAGCAGATATACGGGACCTCTGGAAAACTAAGGTTTACCCTGCATTCCTAATTCAACAGAAATCGACAGTGCGAATTTCAGTTCCCACAGAGATTAGTAGATCACTAATGCTTCTCACACTTAGAATTCCAAAGAACAAAATTTTATACAAAGATACTCTTTGATAAAAACAAAATAAATTTTAGAAATTCTTGGTTGATTGAAAGGTGAATATTACATTGGTCTATCAATGAGTTTATATAGGTCGTGGCCTTTGCTCATAATTACAAAACTAAGGAAAGAAAATCAAACATAAAGAAAACTAGCTGTTAGAGGATTTTGGGGTTCCAGTGGCTTGATTCAAGGGCTGGAATGATGGCTTTGTATGAAGACGGTTTAAGACTGTAGGAAAGCTTCTTAGGAACATCCTGACTGCTGAAATAAGGATCGAAATCATTCCAAACTTGGTTAGAAAATATTTGTTGGGAATTGATTGCTTTTGACTCCAAGAATGGCAAGTATGGTCTTCTTTGATTCCATGTAATCTGGTGCTTGCTAGTGCATGTTAAGGACGTGTCTGAATCATCTGGACATTTTGATATGTCACCGAAATGCATAGATAAATCTACTGGTTGCCAATGTTTGCAAGTGCTTAATCCAATGAGCTTCCAAATAAGGCAAGTCGGGCCACCTTTGACTTGAAAATGACATATCTCCTAAACCTTAATCCATTTGGTATGAAACCAATTCGTGGCGTTCTCTTATTGAGAGTTGAATCCATGGAAACCGGTTTCATGGAGAAATTCTTCCTGGTTTGTAATGGTTTGTAATATATGGTTTTTTGATTGCAGCTATGTCCTGGTTGACTTCTTTAGCTTTCATGTTCTCCACTGATTTTCTTCCAATTTCTTTCTCCATGGTTGATGGTGATTTGATGTCCTCATCATACCCTCCCCCCATGAAGAAGCTTCGACCTTGAAAATATACAATCTGCACCACGATAGAGCAAGTTAGATTTCATTCTTTTTTAGAGTCTAGAACCCTACCTTGGTATTGTATGGGTTTAGTAGTGGGTTGTGCATCAGTTGGTTCTCCTTTGAGATGATAGGAAAGGATTTATTCCTCTGATTTTCTCTGGTTCTCTTGTTGTTGGTTTTGGGAGCTGGTGGTTCTTCTCTCCGGTCCATGAGTACTCCAATGGTACATGTTTGTGCCTTGACACTTAAGGAAAAGAGCAAGTGCATTATACTTGAACTTGAATCAGTGAAAACTGAATACTTGAAGGTATGACTATTTAGGATATTCTTCCAATAATCAACAAGTTCATATTTATCACTTACTAGAGTACCAAGTGTAAGAGTTGGTAACATCTATGGTTTGAGAGCAACGACTGCTGTTGGCCTAGATTTGATAATCACACTGGTTTGGAATGTGTATGCTCCTGGAAATTGCTCCTCAATGTTTCCATCAACTCCTAAATATTTCTTCTCCTTAGTATTTCCTGCATCAACATCCCTTGGCAAAGAGAAGTACATGATATCTGTGTAATCAGGTGATAAGTAGATATTTTCAATAGAGAAACTTACCTTGCTTATGGTTGATCCGAATTGCAATGAGGTAGAATCTCTTTGGTCTTGTTTCTGGTCAGAAACTATGGTCATCACCTTTGATGTTTCATTCTTTTGAACAGTGTGCTCTTCTTTGTTTCCTAAACCTGTTTCACATTCTCTTGGAAAATACAAGTGCGTTAATCTTTTCATGTATTTAATAAGTACATTCTGTTATAATGTGAATTTTACCTCAGGTTTTGCAACTTGAATATTACCTTGTTCCGTTTTCGGTTTCCACTTATTGTGTGGCTCATGAGTGAAATTGTGTTCTGGTTCTTCCTTTGGAACTTCAGTAAGCATAGAGATTTCTTTGTTTCTTCTAGATCATGAAAAAACACGTGATTATCAGTATGTAAAGGTGGTGTTAGATACTTACCTTGGTAAGACCTTTTTATCACTAGTTTTGCTTCTTTAAGAATCATGGGCTGCATTGTGTCTTCAACTCTCATCTGGTCCATCACAAGGATTTCGCATTTTTTTTCTTCTTCCATGGACTCCTTAATTCCTGTTACAAAACCTTTTGAAAAGGACAAGTGCATCATACCAGTGATAGATAAATTATGAACCGATTTTTCAAAAGTAGAACTTACCTTAGCCTTTGTTTGAGCACCTTCTTGTGGTGTTACTCTTCTTTCCTCTTGGGAACCACGATTTGGATACATCCTTTGGTATTGTTCCCTGATATGAGAGTCGGTAAACTCTGGTGCATACTCATCTCTCATGATTTCCTTGAGATCTCTCCATGTGGTGATAGGTGGTTCCTTGTAAAACCATCTTTCATCTTGTTCTTGTATCCACCATTTGAAGCAACATCTCTGAGCTGGTCAATATCATAAAGTAACCTCTCTTTCTTCAGGATGTTGTTGTAGTAGAACCACACATCTAGTTTTCGCTCCCACTCTAGGTAGTTTCTTCTTACGAAAAATGTATAAAGTTTAGTTTTCTTAGCAGATCGATAATCAGAATAAGAATGAACTATATGGCTTTGAGTTTTAGAAGTTTGATGTCGGATGATCAATGAAGGGTCTGGTGGATTTGGTTTCACATATCCTGCTCTTGGTGTTTCTCCAAGTCCATGTCTTCCTTCTGGCCGTGCAAGGCCAGACTGTTCCAGTTGGGTCATTCGATCACTCATGGTCTGTATGGCTTCCATAATCTGATTCACCATAATGGTTGAATTGTGAGCTTCTTTTGCCATTTGCTTGCCTGAAAATAATCTTTAAAGATCAAGTGAAATATGGGAAATGATACATATTAAACTTAAACAAAATGCAGTCAATGATATGGTCGAATTTATGCAAATCGAATTATGAGAATGCTTGGACCGCCTTTAATAAAAACTATGACGCAATTTATTTATATTTTTTGAATGTAATTTTGCACGAAATAAATCAGAATGTTATGCAATTATGCAAGAAATAATTCGAATGCAAGGAAACAAATATTACAAGATGGATCCTTTTTTTTTTTTTTACTTTTCTTGTTTATAGGAATGCAATCAATCTAAAATGGTAAGTGGAGCTGGCGAATGAATGAAAACAATACTAAATAAGAATTTGAATTTTTAATGATCAACATGAAAATTAAACTGCATTCTACCTCCTTTTTATCTGGTTTTCAGTTTAGAATGAAGAAGAACACAAAACCAATAAAATGCAATAAACAGAAATGAACAAATATCAAAATATTTATGGGTTTTATTTTTATGAGATTAAAATAAACAACAAAAAGACTAGAAACACAAATTTTATGTTTTCATTTTTCTGGAAATAACATACCAAGAATAGAAAGAAAACCAAACGATTTTTATGATTTTTAAAAGGATACAAGTGCAAAAACAAAAGATAACAGGGATAGATAGAACCTAATTCAGGAGCTTTTAACCTCTAATACCAAATTATGTTGGCACATAATGGGCCTTGATAGGATGGTTGATGGAAGACAAGTAAATGGTCGAATAACCAACTTACCGATCTTGATGGATGGACTATGGATAGATAAGGATTGACTCTCTCAGTCTGTGGGTTGATTGACTCTCTTAATATGTGGGTTGATTGACTCTCTTAATCTGTAGCCTTCCTCACTGATATCAATTTTGATGTAAACTGAGGCATATACGAGGTAGTTGATTCCCTATCAAACAACCTAAGGTTCCCTATTCTTTCTATCTTAACCTTATCACCATTTGCTATAATCACATTCCCTGAGGCATGCTGGACATCACTAATCAAGTTCTTATCACTAATCATGTGATGACTAGCTCGTAAATCTATTATTATGGGTCTAGAGTCAAGAGATTGTGTACCAATCTTCTTGGGTGAGATAAGGGCCTTGGCAGATTTGATAAATGAATTTAGGTAACTCCTGATCACTGGACCATCAGCACTGGTCGCATCATCCAGACTCCTACATGTTCCTCCTTCATTTGAATCACCAATAAAAGCTAAATACATGGTTCTTCCTTGAATCGTTTGATGCTCAAACTCCTTGAGTGCATTCCTGACTAGATTGAAGTCACTCTTTCTTGGCATGTTGTTCTTCCTATTATGTTGTTTCTTAGCCTTCTTGTGCTCAGGAAACAACCCCATTCTTCTTTTGCATATGTGCCCATTCTTTCCAAGATGAGTAGACTTCCTTTCCTTCTCAAAGAGTTTATGAGTTGCTTGTTCTCTCTGGATAAGAGCACACATTCCTTCCACACTTGGAATTCTATCTTCTCTCATGACATGCCTGATCAGCTCGTTATAACAGGGTTTATGGTTAACAACAAGCTCACAACCACATCTTGTTCTTGTATTTCCCTCAATACCTCCGAATCCATGGAGCTTGGTCTCAGTGTGTTTAGTTCTGACCAAAGGCTTCTGAACTTTCCCAGATGCCTATTAAACTCTTCATTATCTTGCTTCAAGTTGTTGATAGCTTGTTTGACTTCAAACACTATACTCAAATTAGATATGTTGCCATACACCTTCTTCAATGTATCCCACTATTCTTTGGAGCTTTCACAGTATGAGTAAGCTTCCAAAATACTTGGTTCAAGGCTATTTTGGATGATAGATAACACCATGAGATCATCCTGGCCCCATTTTCCATCATCAGCCAAGACCACTTCAATACCATCTTTATCTTGGACAATTTTCTTTGGGATTGTTCCATCAGCAACATGCTAGCATAAACCCCTTCCTCCAAGTGTTGTCTTCACAATTCTAGACCACAACATATAGTTTTCACCCCTTAGGGTCACTGGAATTGCCACCATGATTGAGTTCTCCATATTAGGGAGCCATTAACCAGTGGATAAAAGGATACTTCCTTGAGAAATTTGAAAAGAGTGTTTATATGAGAGAGACAAAGTAAACTGTCAAGAATTCTCAAATAACACATAGTGAATCACAGAGAAACAGAGAGAACTGATGTAAAACTCTCAAGAAATCTGAAAGAGAACATAGAGAAACAGAGTAAAGACAAAGAGAAAAAGACTAATCATGCGGAAGTTGAATGACTGGGTGTAGTATTATAGTAAGAGAAACGAGGTTTCAAGACCTTAGTGCTCTGGTACCATGTTAGAATGAGAGATTTACTTGAGAGTTTGTTTCTGGAGAATGAAGAACATGATGAACTAGAGAGAGAGAGAGATTTCGAAATTGAAGAGAGAGAGAAGAATAATTCTCTTGCTTGATTCAGATCCTAAGATAATACATTTACAGGGTTATACCATTTCCCCAAGATAAAGTAAAATAGGAAAAGCCAGGACAAGTAATAAGCAATGGAGCAAGAGTCCAAAACTACCTTGTGCAGGCTGCACCGGAGAAAGGGATAGGTCCTAGTGGTCCCATTTGACTTCAAACTTAACCAGACATGTGATCTGGTCCTCCCTAACGTCCCCTTTGCTCAGATAAGTCAAGGCAAGTCCTTCTAGTCCTCTTCAGAAGTTTCTGATCAGTTTGTTCCTTCTCTTGGCTTGCAAGTTACGTTTGGGTCCTAGGTTGTACGAACAGCCTTGTCTTACAACTCCTCTTCTTCATTTCAACACTCCCTCTCAAGCTTGACCATAGGGACTGGTCAAGCTTGGAAACCATGAAACATTCCCTCATCAAAACCTTAGCTAGGAAAAAACACTTGGGATAAAAACCAAGCCAAGGAAAAAGACTAGAACACTTTATGGAAAGAGGATCATTGACATTTGAGGTCTATGAGTCCAAAGCTTAGGATTAATGAACTCAAAGACCTTAGAACTCGGAGCTTTGGTGAAGATATCGGCCAGCTGGTCTTCACTTCTTGTATAGCATGGAAGGATAACTTGCTGCTCCACTTCTTATCTCACCTTGTGATAATCAACTTTTATATGATTAGTTCTCTCATGAAAAACAGAGTTGGATGCAATATGTATTGCTGCCTGGTTATCACAGTGCATGGTCATTGGAGAGGTTATCTCTATGCACAAGTCTCTCAGCAGGCCCTTGATCCATATGAGTTCACTTGTAAGCTTCCTCATAGTTTGGTACTCTGCAACGGTACTTGAGCAAGAAACAACATTTTGCTTCTTGCTTTTCCATGTAACTGAATTTCCTATAATAAAGGTGCAACTACCTGTTTTTGATCTTCTATCTACTTTGTCTTCTGCCCAATCAGCATCACAATACCCCACGACTTCAGTACTCCCATTGCAAGCCATCCATACACCTTGACAAGAAGCTTCTCTCAAGTATCTCAAGATCCTTTCAACCATGTTCCAGTGATGAACCTTAGGAGCTTGCATGTGCTGACTGAATTGATTCACAGCAAAGCAAATGTATGGTCTTGTGATGGTCAGATATATGAGTTTCCCAACCATTCTTCTATACTTCTTGACATCATCAAATGGAGTTCTTTCAAAATCCCCCTCTCGCAACACTTTGTAACCATCTTCAAGGGGAGTTTTAGCTGGTCTTCCTCCAAGATCTCCTGCCTCACTCAACAGACCCATAGCACACTTCCTTTCAGTCAGAAACAGTCCTTGCTTGGATCTACACACTTCAATACCAAAAAAATCTTGAGCTCTCTAAGATCCTTGATGTAAAATTCTGATTTCAGAAATGCCTTAGTTGCATGAATCCCTTCCTTGTTGCTTCCTTTGATGATAATATCATCCACATATATCAAGATAACAACAATTCCTTGTGGACCAGTCAGTGTAAAGAGATTATGATCTGCCTCTGACTTTCTAAACCCTCTTCCGTTCAGTGTGGTGGTTAGCTTGTGATGCTAAGCCCTTGGTGATTGGTTCAGACCATAAATTGCTTTCTTCAGCCTCAAAAAATTTCCTCGTTTGACTAGATTCTCTAAAACAGGAGGAGGATGCATGTAGACCTCATTTTCTAACTCTCATTGCAGGAAAGCATTCTTTACATCTATTTGCCACAAATCTCATTCCAAGTTAGTGGCAAGTGAGAAAATAATCCTAATGATGTGAAGCTTTGCTACTGGTGCAAATGTATCAATATAATCCTCTCCATTGCAACCAGCCTTGTCTTGCGCCTTTCCACCTTTCCATTAGCCAAGTATTTGATTGTGAAAACCCACTTGCTTGTCACTTCCTTCTTATCTTTTGGGAGCTCAGCCTCATACCAAGTGTCATTGACTATCATAGCATTGGTTTCATTCCCACCAGAGTCTCTCCACTCTTCAAGTGTCATTGCTTCTTCATATTCATGTTCCAATTACCCAATGAAGACTTGAAGTTCCTCTGGATACTGAGTAAGAGAGCGCACTGCACTTATTGGATGAGCTATTGCTTCAGCATTGAAATAAACTCTTGTGTTGATCCATTTTGATGCAGTTTTCTTGATCTTTGTACTTCTTCTTAGTGGCTAAACCTGGTCTGCCTCTTCTTCTTCATCAGATTTTGTTTCATCATTCTGATGCACTTGTTCTTGTTGCCGTTCATCTTGATCATGAGTTTCTTGTTGATTTCCTCCTTCAGGATCAGGATGAATAGCTTATACAGATTCATTAACCCCATCTTCATCAACAACAGCCTCTGGGCCATGTACAGATTCAGGAGAATTCCTCTTTGTTTCTTGATTCATCTGAGCATGCCAATACCAAAACTCTCCAGTATGATCCTGAGGTTTGTGGCTTTCTCTGATGCTTGAGATAAGTCCTTCAAATCATTCCAATTATTCTCTTCATAGTATCCCTTTGTCTCCACAAACTTCACATCTCTTGATATTAACACTCTTACATTGGATCGTAGCACTTATAAACCATTTGTGTTGGAGAGTATCCAATGAACATAGCTTTAGAGATTTTTGCATTAAGCTTGTTCCTTTACTCCCCTGGTATCAACACAAAACATAGGCACCCAAACACACGCAATTGGTCCAAAGGTGGCTTGGTCTTGTTAGGACCTCAAAAGGAGACAGGTCGTTGAGGACTTTAGTTGGATTCCTATTGCTCAGATTACTCGCCGACATCACAGCATCACTCCAAAATCTTTTTGCAACATTGGTGTGAAACATCAATGATCTTTCTACCTCCATTAAGTGCATGTTCTTCCCCTCAGAAACTCCATTGTCTTGAGGAGTGTAAGGCAGCTGGTTTGATGAATAATCCCATGCTGAGACAGATATTGCTTGAATGCTTGACTGGTGTATTCTCCACCATTATTTGACCTGAGAATTTCCAGCTTGGCATTGAAATGGTTGGAGACATGGGTCTGGAAATTCTTGAAAGCCTCCAACACCTTTTGCTTTGACTAAATCAGTGACACCCATGTGTACTTGGACTTCTCATCAATGACGGTGACAAAGTATTTGTGATTTTCTCTGGACATACAAGGCGCAGTCCACACATCAGAGTGAACCAGGTCGAAACACTTCTCATAGATAGTGCTAGACCTTGGAAATACTGTCCTACAATGCTCCCCAATATGCAAGCTTCACAATCATCATTCTTAAACACCACACCAAGAAGCATGAGGTTTAAAGCTCTGGTATAAGGATGTCCTAATCTAGACTATCATATGGTGCTATCAACCCCAGTAGATGTACTAACCATGCAAAGAGAAGGAGATTATTTAGATAACTTAGTCTTCTGAAGGTGATATAGCTCATGATGACTGTGAACTTTTCTAATAACCTGCCCTGTTTTTAATTCTTGAAACTCTACCTCATCTGGTCTGAATACAACCTGACAGATCAACTGTAGCCTTCCTCACTGATATCAAGTTTGATGTAAACTGAGGCATATACGAGGTAGTTGATTCCCTATCAAACAACATAAGGTTCCCTATTCCTTCTATCTTAACCTTATCACCATTTGCTATAATCACATTCCCTGAGGCAGGCTGGACATCACTAATCAAGTTCTTATCACTAATCATGTGATGACTAGCTCCTAAATCTATAATTATGGGGGTCTAGAGTCAAGAGATTGTGTACCAATCTTCTTGGGTGAGATAAGGGCCTTGGCAGCTTTGATAAATGAATTTAGGTCACTCCTGGTCACTAGACCATCAGCACTAGTCGCATCATCCAGACTCCTACATGTTCCTCCTTCATTTGAATCACCAATAAAAGCTAAATACATGGTTCTTCTTTGAATCGTTTGATGCTCAAACTCCTTGAGTGCATTCCTGACTAGATTGAAGTCACTCTTCTTTGGCATGTTGTGCTTCCTACTATGTTTTTTCTTAGCCTTCTTGTGCTCAGGAAACAACCCCATTCTTCTTCTACATATGTGCCCCTTCTTTCCATGATGAGTAGACTCCCTTTCCTTCTCAAAGAGTTTATGAGTTGTTTGTTCTCTCTGGATAAGAGCACACATTCCTTCCACACTTGGAAGTCTATCTTCTCTCATGACATGCCTGATCAGCTTGTTATAACAGGGTTTATGGTTAACAACAAGCTCACAACCACATCTTGTTCTTGTCTTTCCCTTAATACCTCCGGATCCATGGAGCTTGGTCTCAGTGTGTTTAGTTCTGACCAAAGGCTTCTGAACTTTCCCAGATGCCTATTAAACTCTTCATCATCTTGCTTCAAGTTGTTGATAGCTTGTTTGACTTCAAAAACTCTACTCAAATTAGATATGTTGCCATACACCTTCTTCAATGTATCCCACAATTCTTTGGAGCTTTCACAGTATGAGTAAGCTTCCAAAATACTTGGTTCAAGGCTATTTTGGATGATAGATAACACCATGAGATCCTCCTGGCCTCATTTTCCATCATCAGCCAAGACCACTTGAACACTATCTTTATCTTGGACAATTTTCTTTGGGATTGTTCCATCAGCAACATGCTGGCATAAACCCCTTCCTCCAAGTGCTGTCTTCACAATTCTAGACCACAACATATAGTTTTCACCCCTTAGGGTCACTGAAATTGCCACCATGATTGAGTTCTCCATATTAGGGAGCCATTAACCAGTGGATAAAAGGATACTTCCTTGAGAAATTTGAAAAGAGTGTTTATATGAGAGAGAAAAAGTAAACTCTCAAGAATTCTCAAATAACACATAGTGAATCACAGAGAAACAGAGAGAACTGATGTAAAACTCTCAAGAAATCTGAAAGAGAACATAGAGAAACAGAGTAAAGACAAAGAGAAAAAGAGTAATATTGCGGAAGTTAAATGACTGAGTGTAGTATAGTTAAAGAAACAAGGTTTCAAGAGCTTAGTGCTCTGATACCATGTTAGAATGAGAGATTTACTTGAGAGTTTGTTTCTGGAGAATGAAGAACATGATGAACTAGAGAGAGAGAGAGAGATTTCGAAATTAAAGAGAGAGAGGAGAATAATTCTCTTGCTTGATTCAGATCCTAAGACAATACATTTACAGGGTTATACCATTTCCCCAAGATAAAAATAAAATAGGAAAAGCCTGGACAAGTAATAAGCAATGGAGAAAGAGTCCAAAACTTCCTTGTGAAGGCTGCACCAGAGAAAGGGGCAGGTTCTAGTGGTCCCACTTGACTTCAAAATTAACCAGACATGTGATCTGGTCCTCCCCAACGTCCCCTTTGCTCAGATAATTCAAGGAAAATGATTCTAGTCTTTTTCACAAGTTTCTTCTGATCACTTTGTTCCTTCTCTTGGCTTGCAAGTTACGTTTGGGTCCTAGGTTGTACTGACAGCCTTATCTCACAGGTCATCATGATTCCAAATCTCTCTTGCTTATTATTGCTTCATCTCAACACATTTCTCTTATTCGTGTCAACAACGAATAGATCAGTCCATTCTCGTGGAGCTTCACCTTTTGTCGATCGATTTCAGTACCAAAAATGTCGTTTGGACTGAGACGCAATGACAAACATTAACATCAAGTCCGATTTGTTCACAAAACAACCTAACATCTACTTTCGCTGGCTAGGGATGCTATGCTCATTCATTCAATATCTAGCAACCTATAATACTTTTGATGAGTATATTAAGCCAAGATTCATACACTAAACAATCAGTTTAGCATAAGCAATAAGTGTTGTAATGAGTGAACACAATCGAAATATTAACTTATTTATGTTTAGCTCATGGATCTGAAACCTTAGACTAAGCAAGACGACTACTCAACCATGAACAGAGAAAACACAGAGATCAAGAGTGAATAAACATGGAATACGATTGTAAATATATAGAAATAGAGTTCATGGATTCTTCTCTAATTCGAGAGAGATGTCCTTTTCCCTTTACAACATAGCGAATCGCAACAATGAAAATACCTAGAGTATGGTTTCTCTAGTAAAACTAGCGTAAGAAATAAAGGGAAAAACAAAAAGAATATATATGGAGGCCCTTGGAGGCTGGGAGAAAAAGATGGGATAAGTAGGGTAAACCATGAAATATCTTGGTAGTTTCGTTAAAAAATGCGAGCGGCTGAGCGGCTTCTTCTTTTAGGATCAATGATATAGCCTATTTCTTACCAGTTTTAGGCCATGTTATGGACTTCATTTAGGGTTTATTATGTGTGTCTAGGCTATGTTTTAAGTTCTTTACAGGTCAAGGTACGTTTTGGAGATATATGGAGATACTTGGAGCTTTTGGAGCATTTAGAGGAGATTAATCCGTAGCTGATCTTTAGAGAGTCTAAGTAAAAGATTGTCGTCGATCGACGGCGCTATCTTGACGTCGACCGATGTTACATGACCAAGATCGATTGATAATGACCACTGGCCATCGATTTATGAACAATTCGCAGACAACCGATTTCAAGCCCAAGTTAGAGACAAGACACAAGATTACAAGTTTAACCCTGGACGAGTTTTGACTTAGATTTTAGGGTTTTTATATTTATACTTTATCTATGAGAAGACAAGATGATATGGGGGAATAGAATACAATACAATACAATAGACAATATTCTTATGGAGATTTGTATTGGAATCCCAGTGTTTTATCTATGCATTATATTCAGATTATTATTCTTACTTTGATTATGTCTGAGTAGTTATCAACTAGATTAAGGGTTTATTATTGGTACTGATGGATTAGCCAAACAATAGAATTTTTAGGGTTATTATTAGATCTATTAATGGAATTGTGTTTATTGCTTGTGTTCTAGAGTAGCTAACTAGAACCATAATAATAGGATAGTTAGGCGCAAGCGAGAGCATGGTCTACTACCGGAATTCATTCTGTTGAGATAGGTTGCTAGAAACAAACGAGAATTGATTTAGTTAATCTAGTGAACTTATTGAATTAGGTCACAAAGCTTGACTCAAGAAACCATCGATCGACGCAGGATCATTGCCATCGATCGACGGTCATTCCGTGTCAACAAGAGAAAGCTGACACATTGGACTTAGTCAATAGATTATAATCTCAGCGAGAGCTAGTGTCTTTTACATTAGATATCGAGTTCTATGATTAATACCCTAAACTTCTATCTTCTATAATCCACTTTCCTTAAACTCTAGATCTAGCATATTTACATTTGCATCTAGTTAGTTTATTAGCATATTTCCATACTTCTATATTTACAATATTAGCATATTTTCATATTTACATTATTAGCATATTTCCATATTCCATCTATACTCTCTAATAAGGAACATTTCCTTAGACTTATTACGTGTTACCAATATATATATAATCACCTAGCTTAACTTTAGGAATAAAAAATCTATTGTGTGCCATTTTTCTCTGTGGATTTGATCCCTAAGTACTACACCTGATCTCTCTTGGCAAGAGTATTATTTTGTGTGTTAGGATTAAGGGTTAATTTGATAGTTGATTGTTTAGGATATTTATACCATGCTAGAACAGTGAACAACACGCAATGTCATATTTGGTGCCGTTGTCGGGGAACATTGATCACCATTAGATTTAATTTCTAGGGTTTAGTCTCATTTTGTTTTACTTTCAAGTTGCTAATTTTCTTTTCCTTTGTCATTCAGGTGCATGCAAAAGAGTATCAGGAGCAATAAAGGAAAAGAATTACTATTCTCAGACCCACAGAAACTCGAACGTACAATCTGCAAAGAAAGACGACAAGCATCGATCGACGGCATACATTCAGCATCGATCGACACTTCTTTACAGATAGCATCGACCGTCATCAGAACTCTAGCATCGACCGACATTGATCACTTTGCATCCATCGACCTCGTCTCATCTACATCAATCGGCGACAACAGACGAGTTCAGATGGTTGCGCCTATAATTCTGGTTCAGAATGAGAACGGAGACTTTGCGTAATACGGCAGGTCAAAAGATAGACGATCAGGGGGCTGTAATCCCTGATACATAAGCAGAAGCAGACGCTGCAATAGCTCAACCTGAAGCTCAAGCCTAAGCTGCTAAAGGCATGGAGATTTTGAGACCAATCAGAAGGCAATGGGTCGAAGTTATGTTTGAAAAAGTACTGGAGGGACATAAAAGGATGACTATGGACTTCAATAAGAAGTTATATTTCCTGTACCTCCACCTAAACACAAAGATTGAAGATCTCGACACCCGTGTGAGCAAGCTGGAGAGTCAAGTGACTCAGGCAAGTGAAGTCCTTAACAAATACGAGGCTATGGTTAGGGAATCTGGACTTCAACATCACGTCAATGCTGTGATTGATGATGATTTTTGGGTAGAATTCAAGAGAGAAAAGCCTCATGAGAAAGAATTTCATATAGGAAAACAGAGTTTGTTAGGCGCCCCACACATGCATCGGTTGACACAAGTTACTGAGAATCGATCGACGGTTCCTGTTGACTTGACATAATCAGGAATAGATTCACGCGTTGTTTGACGCATAGATCGTACAATCGATCGATAGTACCCAGTGACAAAACGAGTTCAGCAACAAGGGGTCACGAATAAGACAACTCCAGAGCAGAAGATGAATGCATCAGAGCCTATGATGGTTGATAAGGCTACCGAGAGTCATCCTAGGAAAATGCCAAGAACTATTTTGAAGAAGAAAAGTGATTCAGGTAAGTTTGTAGTACCATGTCTGATCAAAGGCCACGAGTTTTCCAATGCCCTTTGTGACACTAGATCATCAGTGAGCATCATACCCAAAGTGATGGCAGAGAAGTTGAATCTAAGAATCGAACCTTCCAGCGACTCTTCCATTTTTGTAGATTGCTCTAGAGTCGATTCAGGGGGATTTGCAGAGATGTCCCACTACAAATTCAGGACGTCTTGGTCCCGATAGACTTCCATGTAATGGACATACAAATCAACTGGAACTCCTCTTTGTTACTTGGAAGAGCTTTCATGGCCACCGTAGGAGCCATTTGTGACATGAAGACAAACAGGTTGTGCCTTTCCTCGATAGATCATAATGTGTATTATGAGATTTATAAGAATAAGAATACCCTCACAGAATTATGCAATGATGCAGAACTTGTGGCCACATGTTTCTGCAATTACGAGTTCGATGAGGAATCAGAAGAAGGAGCATCGATCGACACTCAACCCAACCCATCGATCGACAGCCATACCATTCAACAATCGATCGATACCCACCATATTGAATCGATTGACACTTAAACTTCCAAACAAGCACACACCCACCATGGCGATTTCAGTTATAACACAGCATATCTCGAGTACTACGAAGATTACAGAGAGGAAGAAACAATTGAATACCGAGGAATCGCTTTGGAAGAGGCTGGAATTTTTCATGTTTCCCCTCGATCTGGGAAATCGACATTGATCGACGGACACCATACACCGTCGATCAATACTGAGAATGAAGCACCGATTGAGATTCATCTGCAGAACGCGAAAGGGAAAAGGGTTATTTATGACTAGATAAGTTCGGTATTATGCGAGATCCAGATGTTAATGGCAGAGCTATGGACGGCCGAATTCTACATGTCACGAAAGACGATGTGGCAGATATACTGGCAATGGATAACAAAGCTGGAAACCTTTTCATCCACCGGTTTGATCACCAAGCATCGATCGACGTTCCCAGATAACATTGATCGACACTAAGCCGGCGTACCAGGGTCACTATGGAGATTTATGGTTGGGTAATGAACGCGAGAGTAGGCAATCAAGCATCAATCCTCAACATATCTTGGCCATCCAACGACATCAAACGAAGGCCAGAACAATTGATTGAAGCAGAAGATACAAAAGATGGTTATCTCAGACCGGAAGAGTTTGGAATTTTCAGAGATACAGAGGAGCATGCGCGAGATATCTACGAAAGAATTCTCAACCTACCTAAGGAAGATGTAGCAGATGCCCTTGTTATGGCTAATGGATCAGGACGTTTATTTGCAAAAAAACAACAGCCACATCCATCGATCGACGCGCAGGTACCACCATCGATCGACATCAAGGAGCAGAAGCACGAGCCTAACCAGTACCAAACATCGATCGACAACAAGAAGCATGCATCAATCGATACCACCATTCCAGGAGTCCACGAGTTCTGGACATCGAACGACAACAAGAAGCATGCATCGATCGATATCTAATGTAAAAGACGATCATCTCTCGCTGCGAGTCTAATCTATTGACTAAGTCTAATGTCTCGGCTCTCGCTTATTGATACAGAATGACCGTCGATCGATGGCAATGATCCTGCGTCGATCGATGGTTTCTTGAGTCAAGCTTTATGACCTAATTCGATAAGTTCACTAGATTAACTAAATCAACTCTTGTTTGTTTCTAGAAACTTAGCTCAACAGGATAAATTCTGGTAGTAGACCATGCTCTCGCTTGCGCTTAACTATCCTATTATCAGGGTTCTAGTTAGGTACTCTATAACACAAGCAATAAACAAAATTCTATTGATAAATCTAATAATAACCCTAAAAATTATATTTTTTGGCTAATCCATCAATACCATTAAGAAACCCTAAATCTAGTTGATAATTACTCAGACATAAACAAGGTAAGAATAATAATATGAATATAATGCATAGATACAACACTGGGGTTCAAATACAAATCTCCCTAAGGAGTTATGAATCTTCTCCCTAAATAGAATACTCAAGAACCTAGCATTGTACGTCTCTGTAAGTATGCGTACGTCTATCTCTTTTTCTCCTTTCTCATACATAAAGTATAAATATTAAAACCCTAAAATCTAGGTCAAAACTCGTCCAGGGGTAAACTTGTGTCTTCTCTCTAACTTGGGCTTGAAATCTGCTGTTTGTGAATTGGTCATCGATCGATGGCAAGTAGTCAGCATCAATCGATCTTGGTCATGCAACATCGGTCGATGTCAAGATAGTATCGTCGATCGACGACAGTCATGTACTTCGACTATCTCAAAGATCATCTGCGAATTATTCTCCTCTAAATGCTCCAAAAGCTCCAAGTATCTCCATATATCTCCAAAATGTATGTGGACCTGTAAGGAACTTAAAACATATCCTAGACAAAAATAATAGACCCTAAATAGAGTCCATAACATGCCTTAAAACTGGTAATAAATATGCTATATCTTGTCGCTTCTTTGGCCTATACAATCCAGCACGACTTCCTCTTCCATGGTAATCAGTTGTGTATTCCAGACTCCAGCTTGCGCCTGCACCTTCTGTGACACCCCCTGTCATAAATGACCATAAATGGCACGGTCGATGCTCCTCGAAAGCCGATCCTAGGTTCCTGGAATACTTCCGAGTTCCTTAGACTACCAATCAGAAAACACCAACGTTCCTATTGGACATCGCCCGAGGCTTTTCAACCCGACCGAGAAAATACCTGATAGTTGATTCGTCTAGACAAGGAATAATATCATATAGAACCCGTACTTTAAAAATATTCTTTATAAATTATATATTTATTCATTCAAATGCATCTTACACAAATATTATAGATTAACCTCGAGGTTTTCGGAAATCAATATTTATAAATAAGATTGATTAAAACTACTTTGCAAGGATAATAAAACTATCGGTGGCTAATGTTGTTCCTTCCTGTCCTAGAGTAAAGGTTGTCCCGCCTACTGGTTACCTACATCACAAATGAGTCATGAGTAACTAGTTTACTCAGTGAGTCTAATCATGCACCCCCAACACATATCAATAGTATCCCGAGCAGGTAACTCCATTTGTATGCAGTGGAAATGTATTCCATAATTATTATAAATATAGATATAAGGCCTATCATTCCATCGATGAGAATCTTATCTTAAACATCACCACCATGTCACCCGCCCTTCACTCATATATAGATACAATATATATACTAGATCTGATGAACCACAGAGGCTAACCAAGCCTAGTGAGTTAGCATTACCATCATCTTCAAATTTCCTTATGAACAATCGAGACTTCATCGTCATGCAATACACGGCCTCCAGGGCGCTACCCCATCATCGTGTCTTCATGAGCTTGTTCCATTCGGAGGACCAAGTCACGGTAATGCAAGGACTTTAGGGAGAGTGAATATGATTAGACTTCACATGATTCATATTCATATACTTAATAATATACATATATATTAGTACTTGAGAACAAATACTAAGGCTCAGGATAAACCTCAAAGAATAATTCATAATCATCTTTAAGTGTTTACACAAGGTAAACACTTCATATTTCATTATAGATTAAAGTACTTTCCTTATCAGTCAACAATATTAAGTTTGCAATCAAGTAATACGCATTCATAATTCATCAACATCTAGATAGACTCACCTTAGAATCTATGAGATTGGCTAAGGAAGACTAGAATCTAGCTCAACTAAACGTTCGCCACTTTATGATCACTCCCAAAACAGAATGAAGACAAGGCATGATCCGGCTGGTCCGATCACCCTCTTCGACCATCTGAGTTCAAAACAGAATGGTTGGAACATAATGTTCATTAGTCTGGTTTATCCCCATTGTTCAAAATTCCGGGCAGCTACTAAGAAAATTTCAGAGCAGGTTCAGTTCAGTTCAAACAGAAATTAAACTAATCACAGTTCATATCAGATCGGTTAAGTTCAGCTAGAACAGTTCAGACTAAATCAGTTTAGCTTGGTTGTTTATGAGAAGACCACAAGCTAAGAAAAGACTAAACCTAAATTTTGTTTAGTCTAACTGATATGGACATGATAAACAACTCAGACAGCTTGTTCAAATCAAAATTGTTCATAATCAAGTAGCTAAGTGTACTGGTTTTACTCAAAGCTAGATGAATTCGATTTCACTCTTCCTTGATGATTCTCACGACTTATCCTTTAGATCAGAGAAACCAATGATCGATTCATGATCAGAACAGAGCTTAGGTTTTATTCCAGACATGAAGGTTTACTAAAACTGATCTTAACAGAATCATATAACCTTACCGATTAAAATCAAAGAATCAAGTCATGGGGTGCTCTCAACTCCAAGATGAAGTCACGACCAAACTTCAGTTATTACATACACCATACTTTAGTGATTCAAGACATAATATGGTGGGAAGGGCCAGCCATGCTCTAGTTTAATTCTCTGATTTTCCATAAATTTTTCTCTGATTTTTCTGTCTGAATTTTCTCTCTTTTCTCTATGATTTTCTCTGAAATTTCTATCGGTTTTCCTGCAGGTTCTGAACGACCAGAAGGAGATATGAAGGTGTTTTTTATCATAAGAGGTTGCTTCAGCTGAGGGTTCACTTAACTCCAAGCAAGGCTGAGAGAGGACATGTGGAGAGCTGCTTCATGATTCTCAGCAGCAAGCTGCTGTCCTTTCCCTCTCATGAAGAAATCTTCTCAGCCACATGATTTATTTTAATTTACTAAAAAGGCAAGAAAGCAGTCTGGTAGGTGCATGGCATATGAAATATTAATGAGAAAGCAAGCAGACTAGTTGGTGAAGGTATTAGATAGATTAACTTGCCAATAATTATAGACATTTTTCGACTAAAATTTCTCGTCCTTCGGACGTCGTCCTGCTTTCGACTAAGCTTTATTGGCTTACATCAAATTCGAAAAACATAATTAAAACTTGACCAGAACTATAAATGGGAGGTCTTTCGACCACAGGACAGTCCCGTCGAGACATTATTCAACCGGGTCGATTTTATTTTTAATCTTATCGTCCAATCTCCAAACTGGTCTTACTGAATTTTTTCGACCAAAATTATATCTGCTCGAGGGTTATTACATTCTTCCCCCTCAAAAGAATTCGTCCTCGAATTCTCAAAACATAGTTGTACACACTTTACTAGACAATGGAGTCTCTGAACTTATACTCATCTGCTTGCGTCAAAACAAGTGATGGTTAGTTCCCCAAATATTTGAACTTACAAAATTTTCCGATTCTCCAATATTTTGATATGGTTCTCACCTATCCGCAAAGGACCTTTATGTTAGGCTAAATTGAGTTGCCAGTTTTTGGGTTTCAGCAGTGCTATTGAATTTGATATAAGCTTACACAACATCACCTCACAGATTTTCTATGGTATGTCTGAAACAAGCACTGGTCAATAGATAACCTTTCAAACTCTGATAAACTCACTATTCGATACATATCAATATAACAGATCGCCGATTTTCCTAATTCTTACAAACAATCCTTTCTTTTCTGAGAAAACACTTTCAAGGTAACCAATTCTTTACAGCACATAAATCTCATATAATGTGGTCTGCATACTTCTTTTGATAGCCTTGAGTCTCTGCATACCATCACTTCTGAAACTTTTCTATCTGCCTTTCTCTCATACTGACAACATGAAAATGTGGGATATTAGGTGATGTGCAATATGTGAAAGTACATCTCGGGTCTTGTCGATGTCAACTTGATTAACCGTGCAACAATCAAACAAGAACATGAACGATCAATCACGCTAACATGATTCAGACCAAGGGTGCTACTCTCAAATATACACACTCACCCATCCCAAGAATTATCTTCCTTACAATCTTCAATAAATTTGTGATCTATCTGAGGCCTTCTTCACAAACTTCTGAACAACTTCAATCTCTCTAATGTTCCCCATAACCAAATCTGGTCCTCTTTCTTTCTGATTTCCTTCTTTATCCAACAACTGAGGATCCAAAAGGTTTGTCTATACCACGCTTGATTCACCAATTGAGTACTCTTGTACGACGACTCCAGACTTTCTGTATTGATACATTCTCTGATATCTTAACAACCTTGGCATTTCCATTTTTCTTATGGTCATACTTTTTTTCGTTCATCAATCTCCCTCGGGGTTCACTTAACATCTCTTTTATATCATCATGACTAACTTCAAGTAGGACTTGGGTTCCTTCTCCCACATCTCCTCTTACTAAATTTGTACATGGCACAGTTTTCATACTATTCTCTGAAATTCTCTTCAATAAATTCCTTCCATGTTTTCCTTAAGTTCCCATTCTTCAGCTGAGTTCCTCAGATAAAAACGAGTAAGCCATCTTGAGTACTACTTGCAATCTTGAAGACTCTTCACTCTCTCCTTATAAGGGCAGCCAAATTCTTCTTCATGATTCTTGAGATCTTTCTCAATATCGACGCTAAATTTCCTCTCCTCTAATCATAAACAACTGCATTTGCTTTTCGTAGGCTTCTTTGATCATTGAACACTTGCATCCTTTCTCCATACTGAAATGGTTGCGAAATTTGATCTGCAACAAAACTGCAGCCAACTCCAGCTCGTGCATCCGATAATTTACCTTATCCTTGTTTAGCTCTCTTGATGCATAGACGATTACCCTATTGTCTTTCATCATCATTCACCTAAGCCAACACACTATATGTCCATGCAATAGTATATGGCTGTTTAGGCTTATGCAAATCTAAGATATGTGTAGACGTAGAGACTTCGTCTAGCTGATTGCTTACTTCATCAATCCTTCTACTCCATTCCAAGGTAACACCATTCTCAGTCGATCAGCTCATCAGTTGATATGGTTTCTAACTCTTGAACAACCTTCTGATGGTAAATGGCCAATCCAAATAACTTCGAATCTCAATAACATATTGGACACGACCATTATGTAATAGTAGCACTCTTTTCTAAATCTGCATGAACTTTTTTTTTCTAACACTCACTGTTTTATGAATCTAACTTTCAATTACCCGTAGTAACATTTACTAAATCTTGAAGCCTCCATCAAACGTCCTTGAAGTAAAACTGCACCTTGCGACCGATCTTAACCACTCTTCAAGTCAAGAACTTGATACTTGACCCTGATGGTAACGTCCTTGAATTAACTATAGTCAAAAATAACTGCAAACTCTAGTTGGGTACACTCCATGGCAAAGAACTAAATCGGACGAAACCTTTCTCCAAACAAATCTTATATCTGCTACTTTTCTTGATTAGAACCACTTGCGCAGATGTCTAGGCTATTGCAGAGAATCCAAGTTTAGGATGACTACTGAATAGGTTACTTCTAGATGTTGACAATCCTTCCAGCCCCTTAACCAGATCTTTTAATTCTCTAATTATCGGACTGTCCTCTATACTCTTCTCCTTTTGATCTTCTACTTTCTCAACGATCGGAATAATGGAATACACTACTTCACCTTTTCCCAAAAGGAAGCCAACTCTCCAGACTGGTACGAGTGATGCTCCAACACATAGTAGAATACCACTGTAAGCCAACGGTGAATGGTCTTCTCCCAAAGACTTCTTTCCTCAACAACTTCCTTATTGAGCTCGGTAACTAGATCGCCGATCTCACTCTAGAAATAAAAAAACGCTCTAATGGAAGTACAGAGAAATGGGGATGGCATACGAAAGAAACCATAATTCTAAATGGCAGCCAGTACTTCCACGAATCAGAACGGTATACTTGAATTCGCCAAAGTGAATCCTCCCTAAAAAATGACACTACCCGGGAACTACATCTATGTGTTGTTCGCGAATTAAACACAATATGGGCAGAAAATTCCGTCCATAGAAAATTTCTCTTACAACACCTTGATCACACTTCCACTTATTTATTTAAGTATTCATAATTCTTTTAAAAAATTAACACAACATACAATGGGATAAGAAGCAAACCTGTGATTGGACCTTTCAGGTGTTTTCACGGTCAAGGCAACTAAAAAGTGTAGGCTCTACCAAATAGCCAAACACTTGGTTAGGGACTAATTGTAATGAAGAGCGAACAAGTCCAACTACTGGTACCCTAGGTATATAGGTAAAAAGGAATCAGGTATGTTCATGGACAAGAGTAGAATTAAATCCTTACTTTTCAGAGGACGACCAAAGTGTGAGTGATGTAAACGATCCATGATTTATCCACTTGAACAATCATGACCATCCTGTCCTCGCTAGCCACAACCATAACAACTCAGGGTCCTCTGTCTTGATCTAATGAAACGTCCAACCAAAATAATCTCCATCGACTTCCTTGATTCCTTACGTGAAACTGACCTTCGATCTGAACCTGATCGCCTTTAGACGGTCTAAATGGCACGGAGAATCTTCCTTGGCAGTAACAACTTTCTTAACTTACACGTCATACTATATTGTTTCCTCAGAGCTCTTAAGCACTGCAATCTGTAGTTACTCCAATTGTTTGGGATAAATCCGCAAAGAATGTCCTTATGATCTTTAGCTTATCCTCCACACCAGAATGGGTGAATCAGATTCACTCGACCTCAACCTTATGGTGGAAATATCTCACTCTGCTAACTCCATAAGTGGAATCTCCAATCGCTTTCATGCTTTGGGTAGAAAACACTCCATCTTTAACTCATAAGAGAAATCTCTCTAACTTGGACTAACATTCCGAAAATAATGGTTAACGCTTAACGACTAACTCACTGCATCCTTCTTGATATTGTCTCCTTCCATATCCTTCTTGCAATCCTCGAAACAATGGGCCATGTCAGTCGTCTGCTCCTAGAGTTGCATTTGAAATCTTCCTCAATCCAAAGTCTCCATCGAATGGTTTATTCGTTCCTCAGTATCTTGTGGCCCAAATTCTTTATCCTCTTCACAAACTTGAAGATTTCTTGTTACAGTGGAGTGGTGCTGGTGCATCCATCGTCTAGTATTATACTCAAACTATCTCCTCCACCATGCTAAAGATGAAACAAATGCTGAATCAATCATACTTGTACGGCTCTGGTTCTGGTACATCTCAGCATAAGATGGAAAAACTTGAGCAGACTGAAGAAGAAGTCCATCTTGGTGATCATGAGCAGTCAAATCGCCCTAAACCAGATCATTCCAAACAACGCCGCCTTGACATCGATAACACATGAATCTGGTGATGAATTCAGTGGGTCTACGCTGTCCAATATATACCTCTCTGAAATATATCCATACTAGAATCCAAAAGCACGGCATGAAAATAAAGACAATACCAAACCCAAGCGTGACTAGTTCAATATCGGAAAATACTATCGATTCCATTGAGCTTGTCTTGGTGCATCTGCTATGAAATAACACGGTAAGGTAACTACCCATGACTATCTATCCTAAGATGAAGGAACAACCCAGCATATCCTAGTTATCCTTGTGACTCACTGTGACTAAAAAAACATTTGAAACAAGCCCCTTTAAAGCAACGTATAACCATGCTCTGATACAACCTTGTGACACCCCGATCATAAATGATCAAAAGTGGCACGGTCGATGCTCCCCAAAAGCCGATCGAAGGTTCCCGGAATAATTTCGAGTTCCTTACACTAGCAATCAGAAAACACTAACGTCCCTATTGGACATCGCCCAAGGCTTTTCAACCCGACCGAGCAAATATACGATAGTTGGTTCGTCGGGACAATGATTAATATCATAGGGAACCCGTACTTTAAAACATTATTTATAAATTATATATTCATTCATTCAAAAGCATATTACACAAATGTTATAGATTAACCTCGAGGTTTTCGGAAAACAATATTTATACATAAGATTTGATTAAAACTACTTTGCAAGGATAATAAAACTACCTCTAGATAATGCTGTTCCTTACCGTCCTAGACTAAAGGTCTCCCGCCTACTGGTTACCTGCATCACAAATGAATCATGAGTAACTAGTTCACTCAGTGAGTCTAATCCCACACCCCCACCACATCTCAATAGTATCCTGAGCAGTTAACTCCATTTGTATGCATTGGAAATGTATTCCATAATTATCATAAATATAGATCTAAGGCCTATCATTCCATCGATGTGAATCCTATCTTAAACATCAGCTCCATGTCACCCGCCCTTCACTCATAAATAAATACAATATATATACTAGACCCGATAAACCACAAAGGCTAACCGATCCTAGTGAGTTAGCATTACCATCATCCTTGAATGTCCTTATGAACATTCGAGACTGCATCGTCATGCAGTACACGGCCTCCAGGGTGTTACCCCATCATCGTGTCTTCATGACCATTTTCCATTCGCAGGACCAAGTCACGGTAATGCAAGGTCTGTAGGGAGAGTGAATATGATTAGACTTCACATGATTCATATTCATATACTTAATATATATATATATATATATATATTAGTACTTGAGAACAATTATTAAGGCTCAGGATAAACCTCACAGAAAAATTCATAATAATCCTTAAGTGTTTACACAAGGAAACACTTCATATTTCATTATAGATTAAAATACTTTGCTTATCAGTCAACAATATTAAGTATGCAATCAAGTAATACTAATTCATAAATCATCAACATCTATCTAGACTCACCTTAGAATCCATGAGACTGGCTAAGGAAGACTAGACTCGAGCTCAACTAAACGTTCGCCACTTATGATCACTCCCAAAACAGAATGAAGACAAGGCATGATCCGGCTGGTCCGATCACCCTCTTCGACCATCTGTGTTCAAAACAGAATGGTTGGAACATAATGTTCATTAGACTAGTTCAGCCCCACTGTTCAAGATTCAGAGAAGCTACTAAGAAAATTTTAGAACAGGTTCAGTTAAGTTCAAACAGAAATTAAACTAATCACAGTTGATATCAGATCGGTTAAGTTCAGCTAGAACAGTTCAGACTAAATCAGTTTAGCTTGGCTGTTTAAGAGCATACCAGGATCTAAGAAAAGACTAAACCTAACTTTGGTTTAGGCTAACTGATATGGACATGATAAACAACTCAGACATCTTGTTCAAATCAAAACTGTTCTTAATCAAGTAGCTAAGCGTACCGGTTTTACTCAAAGCTAGTTGAATTCGATTTCACTCTTCCTTGATGATGCTCAAGCCTTATCCTTTAGATCAGAGAAACCCATGATCTTTTCATGATCAGAACAGAGCTTAGGTTTTATTCCAGACATGAATCTGTACTAAAACTGATCTTAACAGAATCGTAAAATCATTCCGATTAAAATCAAAGAATCAAGTCATGGGATGCTCTCAACTCCAAGATGAAGTCACGACCAACCTTCAGTTATTACATACACCATACTTTACTGATTCAAAAAATAAGACTGTGAGAAGGGTCAGCCATGATCTAGTTTAATTTTCTGATTTTTTCATAATTTTTATCTGATTTTTCTGTCTGAATTTTCTCTCTTCTCTCTCTGATTTTCTCTGAAATTTCTATGATTTTTCCTGCAGGTTCTTAACGACCAGAAGGAGAGAGGAAGGTCTTTTATATCATAAGAGGTTGCTTCAGCTGAGGGTTCACTTAACTCCAAGCAAGGCTGAGAGAGGACATGTGGAGAGCTGCTTCATGATTCTCAGCAGCAAGCTGCTGTCCTTTCCCTCTCATGAAGAAATCTTCTCAGCCATATGATTTATTTTAATCTACTAAGCAGGCAAGAAATCAGGTTGGTAGGTGCATGGCATGTGACAGATTAATGAGAAAGCAACCAGACTAGTTGGTGAAGGTATTAGACAGATTAACTTGTCTATAATTTAGGGTATTTTTTGACTAAAATTTCTCGTCCTTCGAATCTCGTCCTGCTTTAGAAGAATCTTGATTATCTTAATAAAATTCGAACAACATAATTTAAACTCGACCAGAACTATCAATGGGAGGCCTTTCGACCACACGACAGTCCCGTCGAGACATTAATTCACTAGGTCGATTTTATTTTTAAATCTGATCGTCCAATCTCCAAACTGGTCTTACTGAATTTTCTCGACCAAAATTATATCTGCTCGAGGGTTATTACAGTTGGCCTTTTGCCTTGTTCCTTTTCTCCAGCTGAGAAATCTGATCTTTGAGCTCTTGTAGAGCTGCTAACTTCTGGTTCATTGTGGCCCTTAGATTTTGGCCGTGTGCTTCCTCTACCATTGCTTCCTGAAAACAATCTCAAAGAGCAAGTGAAGGTATGGGAAGTTCTGGTCGAACCAAAATTAAAAAAATGCAGTAATGAACTTAATCTAAACCGAGAATTATGCAACAAATGAACGGAAATAAAATAAACTATCCAAAATGATTTTTTTTTTTTTGGTTTTCTGGATGCAAGCTCGAATGGAAACAATATGAGATGATATTAAACACTAATTAAAAGAAAATATGGACAGAAAACTAATGCTGATTTTGTTTTGAATTTGTTTGGTATGCAAATGCAAATAACCGAAAATCAAAATAAATAAGTATGCTTGGGCCAAAATGATATAAACTAAGCCGAATGTTTTTTTTTAATTTTCCTTTTCAATGCAGTATATGTTCTGAACGAAATTTGAATGAAACAAAATTATATCTTTTTTTTATGCAAGATTTAAACAAGAAACAAATATGGAATGCAATTTTTTTTTAAAATGAATGCACAAAATCGAAAATGGCAAGTGGAGCTGGGGAAATGAATGCAAACTAGAAAATGAACTAATTTGAATTCCTTAAGGATCTACACGAAATTACTTGTCCTTTTTTCTGATTTTTAGTTTATGATGAATAAGAACACAAAATGCAAAAAAATCAGTTTTATGGGTTTTCGATATTTGAAATGAAACAACAAGAAATAAGGATAGAGACAACCTGATTAAGATCTTTAGCTCTGATACCACGTTGTTGCAAGATCAGGGGGTGCCCAATTATTTGGCGGAAGTTGGAGAAATGAAAGTTGGTTGTTCAACACTTTCTTTCAATTCTGATGGATGGATGATGAAATGAACCTGAAAACAAAGGTAAATTCGTGAGAAGTTTACCAATGATATCAAACATATAAATAAGGAGATAAAGATGAATATGCTCGGATGGAAGCTGATTGTTGGTTGAATGGATGATGGGATCTACACTCTCCGATAAGATCGATGGATGGAAGATGGATTGCTGATAAGGATTGACTCTCTCAATATGGTGGGTACATTGACTCACTCAATCTGTGTTCTTCAAGGCTTCTGAATCTCACTAAAAACCTTTAGGACCACGAGCTCAATAGATATCTAATGCTTCTCACACTTAGAACTCTAAAGAACAAATTTTTATTCAAAGGCTCTCTTTGATAAAAACAAACAAACTGATTATTATTTCTTATGATTGAAAGGTGGTCTTTACATTTCACGTCTAGGATATTATATAATGATCAGATACAAGGGTCCTAACGTTCTACAAAGATAAGAAAAGAAACAAATCAAAACAAAGCACAAAATCGGAAACTAGCCGTTGGAGTGACTGTAGAGATTTTGGCTTGGAGAGGGGAACTTGAGTACTCTTGAATCTGGACGGTTTTAGGGGATATCTGAGCTTCTTGGAAACCTTATTTATGGTCTGGAATGTTCTTATCCCGTGCCTCATTTGAATAGAAAAGAGTTGTTGGAGATTAATGCCATAAGACTCCAAATAAGGCAAGTGTGGCCACAAATAGATCCTCCTGATCCTATGCTTGCTTGTCCATGGTATGAACAAGTAGAACTCTTCTGGATAATTGATTATGTCTCCTGAATGACTTGGTATGAACATATTGTCTTCTGGTCGGAATTGGTTGGCTGGTAAGTGATTGAACCGAAAGATTGTCCGATCTTTCCTTAAACTGCTCGGTTTGGCCGGTTTGGATAAATGAGAATAACATCTAATTTCATTGACCAAATCTCGTTATATTCGGTTTCCTGGAAATCTAAGAAACTCCTCTTGACTTCTAAATATGGCCGGATCTTTGTGGGGCTTAAATCTTCTTCCAAAGTTGGGTATTCGCATATAGACGGGCTGGATAACCTCCAGTTTGGAAAATTCATATCTTCCTGATACGAGTACCTATGGGTACGATTCCAATTGGGCTGGAATACTTAGTGAGTATAGAATCCATGAAAATTGGTTTCGTTTTGAAATTCCTTCTTGTTTGTAAGATATGACGTTTTGACTGAACACATGTTCTGATTAGTCCTTTGGCTGGTTGATTGGTGCATCTGGTTGGCCTCTGGTTCAGGTACTGCTTCTGTGCCTACAACAAGCATTATTCGAGATCCCACCAGCTTCAAAACGTGAAGAAGATTGGGGAAATTTCCTCAGCCGCGCCGAATTTATCAAAGCTCGATCCAACTTTTTTCCTATATGATCCTCATCCCTCTTGTTCCACCATGTGAATAAAGCTCATGTAAACGTCAAATCAGTGAGATTGCAATCTCCCACCAGTCTTGAAACTTCCACATTGCAGTCTGCGTAGAGCGAGAGGTACCACCTCGGGAGTGTTCAGTTGAAGACAGCCTTGCATTGAAGTCTCCAATGATTATCCAAGGCAGATTCAGGTGATTATACGCTACCTAGGTTCCTCTCAAATCCTCCCATAAGCTTCTTCTTTCCACTTCACAATTTGATGCATACACTGCAGAACAAATAAATTGCTCTCTTGTCTCAGGTATCTGAACAGCGCAGGTGATGACCTGAGAGCTAATGTGTAGCCTAGTAACTGCCACCTTATCTGACCAACAGAACCAAATACGTCCTAAATGGTTGAATTCATAATTACCTAAAGAAACCCAACCCGGTAAAGCTTCATCCAAACAATCTCCATATTTCTCTAGTTGAATCCTCGTCTCCAACAAACATCCAAATAAAAACTTCTCTGCCTGAACCCATCTTCTAACCTCCATGTGTTTGCAACGCATACTAAAGCCACGCATGTTCCATACGAAAAAAGACTTCATAACTTCTGAGAGGAAGTCTTTTCCGAATTGGTGTTGTTCCTGACCACTTTAGTATCCTTGGACCTAGCTGGGATCTGCTTGCTAAGTTTGAAACTGGGGCCCGTACGGAACCAAACATTCTTAGATGAGTCTTTCAGATTTGCACCTGCCGGACGAACTTCAGATATCACCTCTCCCTCCTCGAGCTCATCTTCTTCATCCTCCTAATTCTCTTCAAGTCCTTCCGTCGCAAATACACTGAATCTGGAAGGAGATATTATGCCTACTTCCTCTTCATGAATCTCTTCAATTGCTTATGTTCCCTACTTATTTCCCTCTCTAATGAAGAAGGAGCTTTTGTACCCACAAGAGCCCATTCATTCTGCGTATCAACAGAAACTGCCGCTCCCTTTGCAAGGTTTGAAGTGCTTCCCACCGGAAAGATCTTCCCATTACATCCCCCACAACCTCACTGCCTAAATCTGGAGGCAAAATCTTTCAAGCTCAAGGAGCAAGTCGCTAACTACATTTCTGTTAGCAGCAAGCTCATATATCACCTTTCCATCTCCATTTATCACAACATCTAGAATTTCAGAACTCACAACAATCTCCTTTTCCTTTTGAAGGACTTGAACTTTCTTCGAGGAACAGTTGATTCATTTGTGACCCCAGGCCGAGCACATATTTCACTTAGGTGGCAACCAAGGATAACTCATGTTAATCACCACCTGCACACTATCCGTATCAAGATAGATGATCTTCTCCACCAAAGGTTTATGTAGATCGACCTCGACAAGCACCCTAGCCACATCAAGCATAGTACATTTCTCAGTGATTGGATGTAGCTTGACGAACTTGCCCACAGCACGAATGAGACACTTTAGCGCCTTCTACGAGAACATCAAGCTCGGAACCCCCTTAAGATCAATCCATATGGGCAAAGTTGATAAATCTGGAGGGTCTAGAGCCGTTTCCGGCGCCCACTCATCTACAACCAAGGGGATGTCCGCTATGCGTCAGTACCTACATTGGATTATACGGGGTCTCATCTGCGAGTTTTCAATCCGGAATAGGACAGTATTCTTCTCAAGAAACTGCACATCGATTTTTGATCCCATCTTCGGCGAGGACCAAAGCCGACTCACAGTAGCGTGGATGGATCCAATGTGTGGCGTATCTCCTATGAAATACCTGACCACATAGCAGCGCCATAGTGGATTTGTATCCGTCAATATATCGTCAGGAATCAAGATCGAGACCAGTCCATCGACGACAGGGGAAGGTGTAGGTGGCTCAACAAGAGGGCTTTCGACCAGGTAGAGCGCTCTTCGCCGGTGGGGCTTTGTCCTTCTCTACGGTCTTCCGCCATATTTTCCGGTGAATCACTTTTTGAGTCGTCATCATCTTCGTTTAGGGCAACCATCATCATCTACTTACAAATATTTTCTACAACTTAACCTATTAACAACACATACAAAATACGTAAGTGACTTTTCAGTTAAATATATAGTAGGATTTATGTCATGTCCCCGATCCTAATTAGGATCAAAGGGCTAGGCCATGGTTCGTGGGGATGAATCAAACCGGTCTTAGGACCTTATGGAACTGTTCCATGGCTTAACAAAGGAGGTTAAGTGCACCAGAAAGCTGAGACTTAACCCCATGGGTGATGCATTGAGGATTTATTGATCCCAAAGGGTTTGTGGCAGCTGGTCAAGGTTGAAGGTAGCTGGTGGCCTTGGTACAGCAGCTTGGGCATCTGAATGGGACTTGGGGGAAGCTCAGGAAGATTACTAGGGATGTCAGGTGAGGTTCAGTCATCTAGGGGAGCTTAGGGTCTAGCTCCGTCAGCTCAGGACGTTTGGGACTAGCTCAGTTCAGCTGGACAGTCCGGTGGATAGTGAGGCAGTTGAGACTTGGTCCGGGTGGTTATGGACCCACGGACTGACAATGCATGGACAGGGATACGGTGACGTTGTTAAGGTGTTAATGTAATTAAATATTCCTAAGGTATGATTTAATTCGACTGAGGAACGATTAAAGGAAATGAAGAACCGTTTGGGACGGTTATGGACGAACGGGTGGAAGTTACCACACGCGCCTTTTCGCCCAAGAACACTTACCTCTCTTCTCCGTTTAAATAAACAAGTATGGGGGTTTATTCTGGACATGAAAAACTCTAAGGAATACAGAGAGCACCCAGAGAGAAATCCTAAAGAGAAAAAAAAAAAGAATTCTCGGCCAAGGAAGAACTTACGGTGGTGGATGAGCACCGTGGACGTTTTGTGGGAAGGACTTACATTGGAAATGGAATCTGGAGGCATGGAAAAATCAGTGGGAACTCCTGAACGCACACCTAAGGTCAGTGGTGCAACCACCAGACCGACAATCGTACTGTGGTAAGTCCGGAAGGGCCTACGGGTGGTGTTGGTTGGTTGCATCCATTCGATTATTTGATTTGGATTCATTCTCCTATCTTTCTATTATACTCCTATAGTATTTATCAAGAGGTTTTGAGTGGAAATTAGAGTTTAAATCGTGGAATGGTGAATCGATCCGGAAGATGGCCTAGGTGGACTATCTGGATGGAACTATAAGCCGATTATAGGTTTCCATGAGAAAGCCGTTTAGATTCGGTCAAATATTGGAAGCTAACCCTTGATATGATAGCCTAAGGGGTCTGGCCATAAATAAGAAGGGGTTACATGGGATTAGATGGATTTATAGCAAAAGGAAATGAACCTTCATGCATAGATGATGTTTTTGGATATCGGTTGTCTTAATCAAAGTTAATGTTTGATGCATGATAGAGGGACTAAGGTTGATCGTGATAAGACCAAGGAGCCGTGAAGACTCAAGCCAAGGGGTGGTGTGTGGTGTAGGAATAGACCTTATTCTATTATGATCGATGTAATAGCCTAGTGTGCAACTTAAACTTATGTATCAAATCTTGATTGGCATCAATAAAGGTCTATTTCATTTTATTCAAAATGGGTCGAGTAATTATAAGGAAGTACATATATATATATATATATATATATATATATATATGATATTATAATTTAAAAACCTCACAATAGATAAAAAAAACTTAGTTAAGAAAAGAATTCGCATGAACAATTGGTAAATATTTATATGGGTTTTGAAATGGAAAGTTAAGACCTAGGAGACTCTATAACGGAATAAAATTTTAGACTCAGGAAATTGGGTCTTACAAGTTGGTATCATAGCATGCTTGATTCTAGGATAGTAGGTTATGGGTAAACCACCACACATCCGGCTGGGTCTCATGGTAAGGTCTCTTGTTTGTTTAGCCTAGGATTAATTGTTATGTCTGGATGTTGTTGCTGACATGACTTGTGGAAATCCGTAGGGTGGAAAAAGCAAAGTAGGAAGATCTAAGAGGGGAAAGGGTACGGCTGAGACAGTGGAAGTAGGAATCACGAATGGAATGGATCCATCCACCTTGGTGACAGCCAATGTGGATTTAGGTGACCAAGACGGAGAACTCCCACTGGAGCAGGGTGTCCCCACAGAGACCCATGTGGAAGGGGATGAGGAGCAGCAGGTTCAGGATGGTGATGGTGATTTCACTAGTGGTAAACAGCATGTGGGTCCGGAGGAGGGCGTGACAGGAGGAGGGCATGACAGGAGGTGCTGAGGTTAATGAGGAAGGCTTGTCCAATCAGGCAGTAAACCCTACCATGATGGAAATAGTGAATGCAATTAAAGCAGCAATGGAGCAAATGACCACTTTGGTGCAAACATTCACTCCTACAGTGAACCCATCCGTGGGTCAGTCATCTAGGCTGCCCACAGCTATAGCTTTGATGGATGAACGATTGGGAAATGCTACCGATGTGTTTTTTTGGACTCTCCAATGGTTAGAACCACAAGGAAGGTGAACTATCTGAGTGTTCTGGAGCACATATCACTCTTGGGGACCAAGCATTTCTCGGGCAGCATTGACCCCATTGAAGCTGATGAGTGGAGGATCCGTCTGGTTAGAAACTTCAGTTCCACCAGATGCCCTGAAGACAGCAAGAGAGACATCGCCATTCACTTCTTGGCGGGAGATGCACATAACTGGTGGCTAGCCCTAGACAAACGTACCAATGGAAGCATAAGAAGCTTCAATGACTTTGAGGTTGAGTTCAACCGGAAGTACTTTCCTGCTGAAGCAAGAGACAGATTGGATTCCAGGTTCTTGGACTTGGTTCAAGGTGGAAGGACAGTAAGAGAGTACGAGGAAGAAATCAACAGGTTGAGGCGATTTGTTGGAAGGTAATTGGAGGATGAGGCGGTACAATCACCCTCGGTTTGGGATCGGGGATCCTCCAGGTACGGGTGATTCCTGCCTCTGGGTCGGGGTTCTCCTTCCCGGTTTCCTTGCTCCATTCGAGCAAGTTGGGCTGTCACGGCTGCTAATGCATTATTGAGTTGTGCTTGGCCGGTTAGTAGTTGTGCATTTATCTCGGCTTGGGTGGGCACACCTTGACCTAGATCTCCCATGCTTACTACAAAGAAAGAAAAGAGTTTGATAGTGAAAGAACTAAGGTAGGTCTTATATAGGACAAATAGAATAGAAATAAGGAATTATAACTTATGCAAAAATGGAAAATAATGAAGAATGGAAATCGGATGATTAATGCCTAAGGAATAATGGAAACTAAATCAAATGCAACAAGAAAAGGCAAGTATGGTTCGATTGATTGCAAGGAATATTGTGCTTCCGTTTAAGGAAAGTGTCCAAATGAAAACCCTAACAATCTCGGCAAGTAAGTGTTACCCAAGCAAAACCCTACTAACCCTAGATGAATCGGCCACAGCCGCAACAAACACAAAACCGAATGTTCTTTTTTTTTTTTGATTTTCGAATGCAAAAATCAAGAACAATGATATGCTACGTAAGGAACAAAGGAAGAGGTACAACCGAGTGGTTAGGAGCCTTTTAGCTCTGATACCACAATGAAAGCATCCATGGAGCAAATGACCGCTTTGGTGCAAACCTTCACTCCTACAGTGAACCCATCCGTGGGTTAGTCATCTAGGCTGCCCACAACTATTTTTTTGATGAATGGACGATTGGGAAATACTACCGATGTGGTTGTGTTAGACTCTCCAACGGTTAGAACCACAAGGAAGGTGGACTATCTGAGTGTTCTAGAACACATATCAATCTTGGGGACCAAGCATTTCTCAGGCAACATTGACCCCATTGAAGCTGATGAGTGGAGCAGTCGACTGGTTAGAAACTTCAGTTCCACCAGATGCCCTGAAGACTACAAGAGACATCGCCATTCACTTCTTGGAGGGAGATTCACATAACTGGTGGCTAGCCCTAGACAAACGTACTAATGGAAGCATAAGAAGCTTCAATGACTTTGAGGTTGATTTCAACCGAAAGTACTTTCCTGCTGAGGAATGGGACAAATTGGAGTCGAGGTTCTTGGACTTGGTTCAAGGTGGAAGGACAATAAGAGAGTAGGAGGAAGAATTCAACAGGTTGAGGCGATTTGTTGGAAGGGAATTGGAGGATGAAGGTGAGACGTTTCCTTCGAGGTTTAAGGGTCGAGTTAAGAACTCACTACCCAGTTCGCACCTTCCATTCAGTGTCGAACTGGTGGAGAGGATGGCAATGATGGAGAGTAACTTTGCTGAGGAAGCAAGGGTCAAGACTAAGACTAATTATGTCTTGACCAGCAAGATCAATGATCGCAAGAGGAAATGGGACCAAAGGGAAGAGGTTAAAACCCCAAGTGGCCGTACTGCTTGCAACAAATGTGGAAGATATCATGGACCTGAGTTTTGGAGAACCCTAGGAGTCTGCACCAGATGTGGTAGCAAGGACCATGCGGCTAGAGATTGTTCTCGACCAGATTCTGGTCAGGCCAGAACCGATGCTAGGTCTTATTATCTCTGTGGAAAGTCTGGTCACATCCAAAGGGACTGTCCTAGGCACCAATCTGGTCAGAAGAAGGGTCGTGGTGAGACTGGGAAGCCTGGCCAAGGCAAGGATCAAACCACAACACCTAGAGTATATGAACTCTCGAATGATTCTGGTGAGGCTAGCTCCTTTAAGGCGATCACTGGTATGAATCATTCTGAATTATTTGATTCCGGAGCTACACATAGTTTTGTGAGTCCGGAAATGATTGGAAAAGGGGAGTTCCTAATGGGAACCAGAGATTGTTTTGGCATAGTGAATGCTGCTTGAAGGCAAGTGATGCATTCATTAGGGCTCGTAGAAAACATCTCAGTGATGATCTAAGACAGGAACATGCATGTGGATCTTATTGTGGTCCACCTAAGGAATTTTGAAGTGATATTAGGTATGGAATGGCTTGGAAAATACCAGGCCACTTTGGATTGTCACCGAGGAAGGGTGCAGTTTAAGAGTGGTGATGGATTTATTAGATTCCAAGGAATTAGACCAACTTCAGTGAGTTTAGTGGTTTCAGCAATCCAAGGAGAGAGTATGCTTGAACAAAGTTGTGAGGCTTATTTGGCCACAATCACCACTACGAAAGTTGGTGAGGGTGGTAACCTGGATGAGATTCCACTCGTATCTGAGTTTGAAGATGTATTTCAGGCACCTAAGGGAATACCCCCTGATAGGTCTGATCCCTTCACAATAGAACTAGAACCAGGAATGAACCCATTGTCCAAAAGTCCCTACCGAATGGCTCCAGCAGAAATGGCTGAGCTCAAGAAGCAACTAGAAGAGTTGCTGGACAAGGGCTTTATAAAGCCAAGTAGTTCACCCTGGGGAGCACCCGTTCTCTTTGTGAAAAAGAAGGATGGTAGCTTCAGGTTGTGTATAGACTACCGTGGGTTGAATAGGGTGACTGTGAAGAACAAGTACCCATTGCCCAAGATTGATGAGTTGTTGGATCAACTTAGAGGAGCCAAATGGTTCTCAAAAATTGACTTGGCTTCTAGTTATCACCAGATTCTAGTAGAACCAAGTGATGTAAGGAAGACAACATTCAGAACAAGGTATGGTCATTATGAGTTTGTGGTCATGCCATTTGGTCTTACCAATGCACCAGCTGCGTTTATGAAAATGATGAATAGCATTTTCAGAGATTTCCTGGATGAATTTGTGATTATCTTTATAGATGACATCCTGATTTATTCCAAGGACAAGGAGGCTCATGAGAAACATTTAAAGGCGGTGCTGGAAAGCCTAAGAGGCCATACACTATTTGCCAAACTCAGAAAATGTAGTTTCTGGCAAAGGAATATATGTTTCTTAGACCACATTGTGTCTGAACAGGGAGTGATGGTCGACCCGTAGAAGATTAGGTCAGTACAAGAGTGGCCACGACCTAAGAATACTACGGAGGTGAGGAGTTTCTTGGGGCTCACTGGTTACTACAGGAAGTTTGTGAAGGGCTTTGCAAGTCTAGCTCAACCCATGACCAAGTTGACTGGAAAGGATGTGAAGTTTGAATGGACAGAGGAGTGTGAGAACTGCTTCTCAAAACTCAAGGACATTCTCACAAGCGCACCAGTTTTGGTCTTACCAAAGGCTGACCAATCCTATGTGGTCTACACTGATGCCTCCATCACAGGTTTGGGATGTCTCCTGACCCAACATGGAAAGGTCATTGCCTATGCCTCTAGAAAATTAAGGAAACATGAAGGCAATTACCCCACACACGATCTGGAGATGGCAGCAGTGGTGTTTGCCTTGAAGATTTGGAGATCTTATTGTATGGGGCTAAGATTCAAATACTCACTGACCACAAAAGTCCTAAATACATATTCACTCAACCTGAGTTGAATTTGAGACAAAGGAGGTGGGTTGAACTTATGGCGGATTATGATCTAGACATAGCCTATCATCTGGGGAAGGCCAACGTGGTGGCTGATGTTTTGAGCATAAGAAGGACAGATGTGTTAGCTGAGAACGAAATAAAAGAGTTGGGGTGCATGGTTAGGGCCTTACGCTTGGAAACTCTATCGGGATTGGACGAGCCTTTGGGTCTACAGGCTGCGAACAAGGCTGATCTACTTACAAGGATTCAAGAGGCACAAAGGTTGGATGAGAACCTAAACAAAGTAGCCTTGAATGACAAGACTGAATACCAGACGTCTAGTAATGGGACCATCTTGGTCCATGGACACTTATGTGTACCAAATGATAAAGGATTCAAAGAGGAGATTATGAAAGAAGCTCATTCCTCAAGATTCTCTATTCATTCCTCAAGATCTGAAGAGTTACTACCACTGGGTAAGAATGAAGACGGACATAGCGGAATGGGTGGCTAAATGTTCTACTTGCCAACTCATAAGGCTGAGCATTAAGTACCAAGTGGGTTACTTCAAAACCTACCAATTCCAGAATGGAAATGGGATCACATTACCATAGATTTTGTAACCGGATTTCCAATCTCAAAGACCAAGAAGGATGTTGTGTGGGTGGTGGTCGACCAACTGACCAAATCAGCACACTTCTTAGCTATTAAGAAGTCAGATGGAGTTGAGAAGATTGTACATAAGTACATTGACGAGATAGTTCGTTTACATGGAGTGCCATAAAGTATAGTTTCAGATAGGGACTCTAGGTTCACATCCTACTTCTGGAAGGCTTTCCAAAAAGCCTTAGGAACGAGAGTGAACATGAGTACTGCCTATCATCCACAAACGGATGGTCAATCTGAACGAACTATCCAAACTTTAGAGGACATGTTGAGAGCTTGTGTGTTGGATTGGGGTGATACATGGGAAAGGCATTTGCCTTTAGTGGAATTTGCATACAACAATATCTTCCACACGAGCATTGGTATGTCACCATATGAAGCTCTATATGGGAGGCCTTGTAGGACACCCTTATGCTTGACCCAAGTGGGGGAGAGGAGCATGATTGGCCCGGATATTATGGAAGAAACCACTGAGAAAATAAGGTTTCTAAGGAGCAAAATGAAGGAAGCACAAGATAGGCATAATAGTTATGCTGACAAACGCAGAAAACATTTGGAGTTTCAAGTCAATGACTTGGTTTACCTTAAGATGATTACCTTTAAAGAACGAAACAAAATTTCTGGTCGAAGGAAATTAGACCCTAGGTATTTGGGTCCATTCAAAGTGTTTGAAAGGGCTGGGGAAGTGGCATATAAAATGGATTTGCCTTCCGAAATGGAAACATTTCACAATGTTTTTCATGTGTCACAACTCCGAAAATGTCTAACTGATAGGGACATTGATAGGTACTGATATTTAACACCATTTTTCCATGATATCAGCTATATTTAGAGTCTATTATATGTGTTTGGATTATGTTTTAGAGTATTTTCAGGTTCAGGTACGTTCTGGAGAACTTTGGTGATTCTGGAGCTTTTAGAGATGCAGAACTGCGCAGATGCGTCAGATGTTTATCTTAGTATGGATAAATTACCACGGTGTGATTGAGCTGATATTTTTACATAAGATATATATTTGAGTTAGCTTTCTAATGCCACCAGTTTGAGGTCCATTGAATGGTTATATCTAAAGTTATGCCCGATTTACTGAGGAGTGGTCTATCTGCCTCGCGAGAAGAAGATGTCGAGAAGATGAATGAGTGTCGATCGACGGCACAACCTTGGTGTCGATCGACAGTGATACCAGAAGACATGCCCAGCTTTTTTAATGGCCGAATAAAGCCCAAATGTCATGTCAAGTTACCAGAATTCCCCTGTACGAGTTTAGACCTAATTTATATAGTTTTCTAAGCCATTGTTGACGGCTAAGCTTTATTTTATTCATTGTCTTAAGTTTTGGAGAGAAGATGAATTATCCTTGAGAGATTGATTAGAACTCCTTTGGTTTTATATTGATTTCTATATCTATTATTTATTCAAACTATGATTTGTGTTATTGCTTCAATGTCTTATCTTGTTAGGTTTAGGGATTTCATGTTCTTAATGTCAAACTGATAGTCATAGGATTGCTAGGTTATCTATAGATCTCTACACCAGTGGCTTGTAATACTAGGATCTAGAGTAGTGGAATAGCACGAGAGTGTGACTGATTGCTTGAACCTAGAATCATATGAGAACTGAGAGGCACGAGAGTGCAATTACTTAACGGAACCCGAGCCCTGTGTGGGTTAGATATCTAGGCGCATACGAGAGATGGTCTAGGATCTAGTTGAACATTATCGATATGTGTGTTAATGCTTTTCTGAGGTAGTATCGATCGATACCCAAGCATTGGTATCGATCTACGCTCGATCCTTGTTTGCATGCGAGAGCTGGAACATATAACTTAGGCATCTGATTAGTAATTGCGTGTGAAAGCTGGTTTACTTGCTTATTGAATTCGAGTTCTAGAATTTGATCTATAAAACACTTAGCATCCTTGATTTGTGTTTTGAATCTATTGATTGATAAATCCCTAGAGCTAGCTATTTCATCTTATTGTTATCAAACGAATCACCTGCTTACTTGTTTACTATTACTTCTTTAATAAGTTGTTTGCCTAGCTTAATCTAAACATCTATAGTCTATTGTGTGCCCACGCTCCCTGTGGATTTGTTCCCTAAGTACTACAACTGAACCTCTTATTTGAGAGAGTACAGTGGAAATATAGGGTTAATTTGAAAGTAAAACAAAACCCCACATCAAATTTGGTGCCGTTGCCGGGGAGCGAGGATAGCCATTAGACTTGATTAATAGGTTTAGTCTAGGTATTTTTATATATTAGTTTACTTACATAAAAATAATTTCTTGTGTTTCAGGTACAAACTAGTACCAGGAAGAAATAAGGAGAGTATTTTTTGGGTTCTTCAAAAAAGGAACCTGTTGGTTCGCGCACGATCCATAAGTCTACGAGGGCAGTCGACACCCTCCAAGCAGTGATCGCTAGCAAAGAGAAGCGAGCATTGATCGACACCTATACTTCACCGTCGATCGATACTAACATCATGACATTGATCGACACCCACACTTGGCAGTTGATCGATACTACTTGCGAGAAGATAGAGAAGGTTGAATTACTCATATTGAGAGTTGACAAGAATGGCATCTTATGGGACGAAAGATGTCGTGCGCACAACAGTGCAGGGCAATTAATTCATGAACAGGGGAATGCAATCCCTGATGCTACTGCTGTTACTATGAATTATGAGAGTGAACGATAAAAGGTACTTAGACACTACAACAAGCCTGAGGATTTCTACACCAAAAGGTTTGCGATGCGTCATTCTGCACCACAAAGCAATGTCTTTGAGCTGAATCCTGCATATATCTCTCTTGTGGGTCAGCATCCTTTTAATGGTCTTCCTCATGAATGTCCCACTAACCACCTTGAATCATTCGATGATTAGCGTCGACCATTAAGTTCAATGGAGTCCTGAAGATTACTACTTCTGCAAACTATTCCCATACTCTCTTCCTGGAGAAGCATCATGTTGGTTCAAGAGGTTGCCACCAGGATCTCTCACTACCTGGAATGACATCACGAACGCCTTCCTCACCAACTTTCTCTATGATACTGAAGCAAATATGAAGATCGAGATGGAAGCTATGCTGAGATATATGGTAGAGGAAGAAGAAGAAGATGGATATGGAGAGCTGAGCAGAGCAAAGCAAAAGAAGTTGTAATCAGTGATCCGACCACAACATCGATCGATGCTAATACCTCACCATCGATCGACACTGTTTACCCGACATCGATCGACACTGTTTATCCGGCATCAAACGACATTGTTCATCGCAACACTGTTCACCCTGACAATGTTCATCCTGACGCTGTCCTTCCGGGACAATGTTCCCAGGGCATTGAAGACTCAACACTATAGAGCACTGATGTATCAAGTTGTTATCATGCTCCTGATGTAGAAAGAAAAATTACCGTCATAGATCTCTTGGAGCCAAAGGATAAAGAAAAAATTTGGGGATCTAGATTCGAGTAGGAAAGCCATTATGGAGCTAGAAGAATGGTTTGAAGATATGCATCAGAACTCGAAACATAAGCTTGATGACGATCAACACACTTTGAGAATAGATCTGGAAACTTCACCAAAAACTAGCATTGATCTGTACTCACCCGACTGCATTGATCGACACTACACAGCTAATATTGATCGACACTTATTATTTGACGAACCAGGTTACACAGTTGATCTGGAACCAGTTGAGGAGAGAATTCACAAGTCTGAGACCTCGCACCTTGCTGTCCCTTGACCACCTATCTGCACAGAAGAAGCTGTTGGTTTTCACAAAAGAGCGAAGATGGGACATGACCATGTGAAGTTTGTGGTTCCCAGTGTTGTTTTCGAGGTTGAATTTCCTATTCCACCAGATGGAAGTGTGCATATGGATCTCTACGTTGAGGTATTTGATGATCTTCAGCATACAATTGTTTCTCAGAGAGTATTGAAGTATGAAGGTGACGTTGACCAAGGACCATCGGTCGCAGCATCAATCGACACCATCATTGGTGAATCGATCGACGCCACCATTGGAACAACGATCGACATCAACACTAGCGTGTCGATCGACACTCATCACGGATCAGAGCATAATGAGTTTGAAGTGTTTCATAATATTTTTGATGGAGGCACCACGAGATCAGAAAATTCTGGGGGAAAGAAGAGGAGGAATTGGAAGAAGAGAAAAAGGATCAAGAAAGGTCCTCAGTTATCATTGATTCCCCACTTTTCAGATGGTGTCAGGAAGTACAAAGTGCGCAACATATTATTCTCGCGGCCGTTTGCAATGCTTCGAGCACTCCTTATTTCTGAGATGATAGACAAAGGAGAAGAGTCAATGGAGGCTTTCAAAAAATGTGTGATGAAGCTGAATATATTGGACATTGGGAATTGCTTTGGAGAAAGTTCCCAATCTCATCCGGACTGAATCAGAATTCTGAAACGTCGAGCTTAAGACTATTATCAAGCGCTGAGTGGGAGGCAACCCACTGTTTAGTAAATTTTTATTTAGGTTTACTTATATTACTATTTATTTTGAGTTTCATTTTATTTTTACAGACTATTTGAGTCCACAATCGATCGACACCATAGAGGCATCATCAGTTGACAATGGATCGCAACCATCAATCGACCACACATCCCTACCATCGATCGACACACTCTTATAGAGAGATGTATCAAATTTTATATTTAAGCTATTTACTTATGATTTAAGTTTTCCTAACCAATCCGGGACGGATTACACTGAGGACAGTGTAATTTAAGTCTGGGGGAGGTTCGCTAACGTAATTTATCTGGTTTTGAGTTTTATTTATATATGCAAAAACTTTTATTGAGTCAAGAAGGAGACTATGATCAAGATTTATTATTGACTAACAACACTTTAACACCATTCGTAGAAGGTTGTTTGCAGAGATTACTAGAGATACCAAAGTGAATCATCATGCCACTATATCACACTTGCTTAGAATGTTTGAAGGAACCGGAGCTGATTTCCAACACTAATATTGACATTATTAGCTTGCTTTGGGACTTGGTATACACTGGATCGGATTCCTTCTGCAAGTCTGGAAGGTAAAAGTCTGTGTGCTTCTGAATCCCCTCTCTCTCCCCTTCAGAATAAAAAGGATCGAACATGATTTGGTGGCTACAACCATTAAAGCTTGATTCATACGATTCTAGAAAGAGATAAAGGTCAAAAAGAAGTGAACATGATCTGGTGGTAAAAACCATTAGGGCTTGATTCATGGAAGCCTATCCAAATATCTCATTCAATTAAAAAAATAAAATGATACCCTCAAAAGAAGGGAGACACTGACTGAGAAGAAGTGAGAAGAGAGAGAGGAAAGGAATCAGAGAAGGCTACCTGTATTTTCAGATACTTGCAAAGGTACGATTCCATAAATCCTATGATTGATACTCCCAAGGTAAAGCCTGCACTTTTATTTTATGCAAAGAAATGAAATCAGTAGAGGGGCGAATCAGACTAGTATTTACTAAGTTTTTGGTAGAATGGATTTGGTTGCTACACTAGGATAGTGTATGTAAAGTTTCTCTGTGATTGACTTGATAGGATATGGATGCAACAAAGTATGGTGATTGTTATACTTAGACATTATGTGAGTCTCCGCTTTTCAAAACCTCTTTCACAGGCTTATTTGCTTGAGGACAAGCAAAAAGTTAAGTTTGGGAGAGTTGATATGGTATGATATTTACCGCTAGTGTGCCATGATATCATCATATTTAGAGTCTATTATATGTGTTTGAAGTATTTTTAGAGTATTTTTAGGTTCAGGTACATTCTGGAGAACTTTGGTGATTCTAGAGCTTTTAGAGATGCAGAACTGCGCAGATCTGTCAGATGTTTAGCTATTGATGGAGACCTTCCCACGGTGAGATTGAGCTGATATTTTGACATACGATATAGATTTGAGTTCCCTTTCTAATGCCACTGGTTTGAGGTCCATTGGATGGTTATTCTAAAGTTATGCCCTATTTACTGAAGAGTGGTATGTCTGCCTCGCGAGAGGAAGATGTTGAGAAGATGAATGAGTGTCGATCGACGGCACAGCCTTGGTGTCGATCTACGGTGATACCAGAAGACAGGCCCGACTTGTTTTATGGCCGACTAAAGCCCAAATGTCATGGAAAGTTACCAGAATACCCCTGCACGAGTTTAGACCTAATTTATATAGTTTTCTAAGCCATTGTTGATGGCTAAGCTTTATTTTATTCATTTTCTTAAGTTTTGGAGAGAAGATAAATTGTCCTTGAGAGATTGATTGAAACTCCTTTGGTTTTATATTTATTTCTATATCTATTATTTATTCAGACTATGATTTGTGTTATTGCTTCCATGTCTGAGTAATCATCTTGTTAAGTTTAGGTATTTCATGTTCTTAATGTCAAACTGATAGTCATAGGATTTCTAGGTTATCTATAGATCTCTACACCAGGGTGGCTTGTAATACTAGGATCTAGATTATTTTAATAGCCCGAGAGTGTGACTGATTGCTTGAACCAAGAATCATAGGACAATTGAGAGGCACAATAGTGCAATTAATTAACGGAACCCGAGCCCTGTGTGGATTAGATATCTAGGCGCATACGAGATTTGGTCTAGGATCTAGTTGAACATTATCGATATGTGTGTTAATGCTTGTATGAGGTAGAATCGATCGATATCTAAGCATTGGTATCGATCGACGCTTGATCCTTATTTGCATGTGAGAGCTGGAACATAGAAATTAGGCATTTGATTAGTAATTGCATGCGAGAGCTGGATTACTTGTTTATTGAATTCGAATTCTAGAATTTGATCTATAAAACCCTTAAGCATCCTTGATTTGTGTTTTGAATCTATTAATTGATAAATCCCTAGACCTAGATATTTCATCTTATTGATATCAAACCAATCACCTGCTTACTTGTGTACTATTGCTTCTTTAAGAAATTGTTTGCCTAGCTTAATCTAAACATCTATAGTCTATTGTGTGCCCACGCTCCCTGTGGATTCGTTCCCTAAGTACTACAACTGAACCTTTTATTTGAGAGAGTAAATTGGGAATATAGGGTTAATTTGAAAGTGAAACAAAACCCCACATCAGACATCATCATACCAGAGATTCCACATGATCTCTAGAAAAACCTAAAACTGGAAGCAAGGCCAGTGAGGGTGGTAGACAAGATGGAGAAAGCAACAAGGAAGAAGACAACACAAATGTTCAAGGTCATTTGGGATTGTAATGGTAGAGAAGAGACGACTTGGGAAACAGAAAACAAAATCAAAACGGATTTCTAATATGATCCTAGGATGATGCTCTGGAACAGATGGGATAGATCCTTGCATAAACGAATCAGAGACTCAAGTTTATCAAGGTTTGTGGCTCGATTGGTGACACAAAGAGATGCAGATGGACTCCTTGATACTCCTAGGAACTAGATCAGATATTACACACCAAACTAGAACCCTTAGACGCTGGATATGACTCACCAGCAAGCTCTTGCACTCGACAAAGAAGAGAGAAAGAGATGACAAAAGATTTAGATAAAAGACTGCTTGATCCAGAATGAGAGTTTACAAGCGTTTAAATAGAGAAACCAAAGAATATCCCCCTAGGTTTCAAGAATAACATAACATAGAAACTATAGTCTAAAACATAACATAAGGTAAATAGATAGAGTAGTCTCCTTAGGCTTGGACCGACATTAGCACCTAGGTGGTGTGTAAAGCAGCTTGTGGCCTCGTTAAAAACCTTCCTCTGGAAAACTTCTTTGGGACAAAACCAAGAGCAAGGAAAAGAGCACACACAAGTACTTGCCTAAGTACTAATTCAGCTAGATGAGGAGATAGCTTGAATGGTGATCAAGGTATCTCGGATCATCAAGCTTTGTCCAAGACCTTCTTCTTGTTTCCATACTAGTCTAAGTAATCCTCCAATGGCCCCATTTAGTTTCTTAGTTCTGGAACGAGTCATGGGACCTTCTGGAATGGCTAAGGCATCTTCAATAGCTGGTTGGTCCATGGGTACATTCCTGGTTACATCCTCTTCCTTGTTGCACTGGTCCATGATCACATCAATTTCCCAGAGTGGTTTAAGTAGTTTATTGAGGAAGAATATGATGGTTCGGATTCGAGGACTAGGCCATGGTTCGAGGGGATGAGTCAAACCGGTCTTAGGACCTTATGGAAGTGTTCCATGGCCTAACGAAGGAGGTTAAGTGCACGAGACAACTGGGACTTAACCCCATGGGTGATGCATTAAGGATTAATTGACCCCAAAGGGTTTATGACAGCTGGTCAAGGTTGAAGGTAGCTGGTGGCCTTGGTACGGCAGCTTGGACAGCTGAATGGGACTTGGGGGAAGCTCAGGAAGAGTACTGGGGAGCTCAGGTAAGGTTTAGTCAGCTCGGGGAGTTTAGGTTCTAGCTCAGTCAGCTCAGGCCATTAGGGACTAGCTCAGTTCCGCTGGACAGTCCGGTGGACAGTGAGGCAGTTGAGACTGGTCCGGGTGGTTATGGACCCACGTTCTGACAATGCATGGACATGGCTAAGGTGACTTTATTAAGGTTTTAATGTAATAAAATATTCCTAAGTTATTATTTAATTCGACCGAGGAACAGTTGAAGGAAAGGAGGAACCGTTTGGGACGGTTATGGACGAATGGGTGGAAGTTACCACACACGCCTTTTCGCCCAAGAACGGGTATCTCTCTTTTCCGTTTAAATTAAAAAGTATAGGGGTTTCTAATGGACATGAAAAACTCTAAGGAATACAGAGAGTACACATAGAGATAAATTCTAAAGAGAAAGAAAGAATTCTCGGCCAAGGAAGAACTTACGGTGGTGGACGAGCATCTTGGTGGGAAAAACGGTTGGTGGGAAAGACATACGTTGGAAATGGAATCCGGAGGCAAGGACTAAGCAGTGGGAACTCCTGAACGCACGCCTAAGGTCAATGGTGCAACCATCGGACCGACAACCGTACCCCCTGTACGTCTGGAAGGGCCTACGGGTGGTGTTGGTTGGTTGCATCCATTCGATTATTGATTTGGATTCCTTCTCCTATCTTTCTTTTATATTCTTATAGTATTTATCACGAGGTTATAAGTGGAAATTAGAGTTTAAATCGCGGAATGGTTAATCGATCTGGAAGATGGTCTAGGTGGACTATCTAGATGGGACTATAAGCCGATTATAGTTTCCATGGGAGAGTTGTTTAGACTCGATCAAATATTGGAAACTAACCCTTGATATGATAGCCTAAGGGGGCCTGCCGTAAATAAGTAGGGGTTAAAGGGGATTAGATGGATTTATAGCAAAAGGAAATGAACCCTCATGCATAGATGATTTGTTAGGATATCGGTTGCCTTAATCAAAGTTAATATTTGATGGATGATACAGGGACTTGATCGTTGTAAGACGAAGGAGCCTTGAAGACTCAAGCCATGGGGTGGTGTGTGGTGTAGAAATAGACTTTATTCTATTATGGTCGATGTAATATCCTAGTGTGAAACTTAAACTTTTGTATCGAATCTTGATTGGCATCAATAAAGGTCAATTTCATTTTATTCAGAATGGGTCGAGTAATTCTAAGGAAGAACATATATATGATATTATAATCTAATAACCTCACAATAGATAAAAAATACTTAGTTAATAAAAGAATTCACATGAACACTTGGTAAATATTTTTATGGGTTTATAAATGGAAAGTTAAGACCTAGGAGACTCTATAATGGAATAAAATTTTAGACTTAGGAATTGGGTCTTACAATGCCGTAGCACCTTCCATGAGGGATGTGCTAAGTGCACTGAAAACTATGGCGACTCAGATATCCGCACCGACCCAAGCAGTCACACCATTGCTGAACTCGTTTGTGGGTCATACAACTCAGATCCCCATAGCTATAGCTTTTGTCGATGGACGGGTTAAAGAGACAGCGTAGGTAGTCTAGATCGATCCAACAATAAGAGCCATGAAAAAGGTGGATCACTTGAGTGTGGTGGAACACATATCTCGTATGGGAACAAAGGACTTCAGGGTAGTACTGATCCGATTGAAGAGGGTGAAGGGACGAGTCAGTTGTTCCAAAACATTGAATTCACTCGCTGCATGGATGACTACAAGAAAGACATCACGGTCCACTTCCTGGAAGGGGATGCGCATAATTGGTGGTTGATACTGCACAAACGCACAAGAGGGCGTGTTGAGAGGATTAAGGACTATGAGTATGAGTTCAACCACAAGTACTTCCCAGCCGAAGCATGGGATCGGCTTGAGGCAAAATTTCTGGACCTAAACCAAGGTCGCAGGACTGCCCGTGAATATGAGGAAGAGTTCAGCCGACTCAGACGGTATGTGGGAAGGGAAATCGAGGAGAAAGCGGTACAGGCGGTTCGGTTCGTCTGAGGCCTAAGAGTTGAACTCTGCACCCATTGCTCTGTTTGTTCCTTCAGTATTATCTCAGAGCTGGTTAAAATGGTTGCGTTTCTTGAAGCCACTCTTTCTGAGGAGAACTGTGTCAGGTCTCACTCACATCCCTCTTCGGTTAGAATGATATGCGACCTGTATAGAAAAAGGGATTAGGTCGATGAAGGCCATATGACTTCAAGAAGTCGATTTGAATGCGCCAAGTGCGATAGGAGGCACATGACAAGTGTTGGAGGGCGATGAGTGCTTGCACTAGATGTGGAAGCAAAGACCATGCGACCCAATACTGTCAAACCAAGGGCAAGGAAAAGTGACAAGTGGTGATGCTAAGTCATGCTACCATTGTGGAAAGACTAGGAATTCAAGAGAGAATGCCCAAAGTTTCAAGTGGAGTAGAAGAGGAACCACATAGATGTAGACAGGTCAGCCCAGGGCAAAGGGTAGACCATGGCACCACGGGTGTATGAGCTTTCGAAGGAGTATGTCGAGACTAGTACCTCTTAGAAATCACTGGTACGTCACTAAGCCCTGATCTATTTCTATTATTGCATTTCATGAAACATAAAATGGGTAGATCCTTAGCCTAGAATAATTGTAGGGACCTTAAATATTGGTTGTGTGGATACACACACACTTTTCGATCCAGGGTAAACACATAACATTGTAAGCCAAAAGATGATCGGAAAAGGAATGTCCCAGGAAGAGCATGATGGGTGTTTTGGCATAGTGAATTCAGCCGGTGGGAAGGTCATGCATTCGCTAGGGATTGTTAAAAATATTTTGGTTGTGATCTAAGGAAAGAGTATGCATGTGGGTTTAGTGATAATCTGCCTTAAAAATCATGAGGTGATCTCATGTATGGACTGGTTAAGAAAATATCGGGCTACTCTGGACTGCCACCGAGGGCGAGTTTGGTTTGAGAGTGGGGCCGTACCGATTGAGTTCCAAGGGATAAGGCCAACTTTGGGTAGTCTAGTTGTCTCGGCGATCCAAGCAGAACAGATGCTCGAGAATGGTTGTGAATACTATTTGGCTACAATCACGATGACCGAAGTCCAGAAGGGTGAAGACCATGGAGAGATTCATTTGGTCAATAGTTTTGAGGATGTGTTCCGAACCTTGTCGGGTTTACCACCTGATCGGTTGGATTCATTCACAATCAAACTCGAACCATGGACTTCTCATTTTGTCTAAGGCACCATATCAAATGGCTCCGGCCAAAATGTCTGAGTTAAATAAAAAACTGGAAGAGTTGACGAAAAAGGGTTCATACGGACAAGTATCTCGCCGTGGGGTGCAGCAGTCGTATTCATAAAGAAGAAGGATGAAAGTTTTCGTCTATGCATCGACTACCAGGGACTGAATCGGGTTAATGTGAAGAACAAGTTCCCATTGCCTCAAATAGATGAGCTGCTAAGCCAAGTAAGAAGGGAAACTTGGTTTTCCAAGATTGAATTGGCATCGAGTTATCATCAAATCCCGATCGATCCAAGTGACGTGCGGAAGACATCCTTTAGGACGAGGTATGGTCACTATGAATTCGTGGTCATGCCATTCAGACTGACCAACGCTCCAGCCGCCTTCATGAAGATGATGAATGGAACATTTCTTGATTTCCTAGATGAGTTTGTAATCATCTTAATAAATGATAGACTCGTCTAATAAAATGATCGGGACTCACACCGTGGTCATATTCGGGCTATGTTGGAACGGCTAAGGGAATAGAAACTCTTTGCAAAACTGAGCAAATGCAGTTTTTGGCAAAGGAGTATTGGATTCCTAGGAAACATTGTGTCTGGTGAGGGATTCTCGGTTGATCCAAAGAAGATTAAATCAATCAAGGAGTGGCCAAGACCACCAAATTCCAATGAGTTAAAGAGCTTCCTCGGATTGGCTGGCTACTAAAAAAGTTCGTAAAAGGGTTTGCGATATGGCTCAACCCATGAATTGACTAACCGGGAAGGATGTGAAATTCACATGATCGGAAGAATGTGAGAAATGTTTATCCTCATTGAAAGATATGCTGACGAGTGCACCAGTTCTAGCTTTGCCTCAAAAGGATGAAACTTATGCAGTCTACACAGATGCATCTATATCCGGGCTTGATTGTGTTTTGATTCAAAAAGGTAAAGTGATTGCCTATGCATCAAGGCAATTAAGGAAGCATGAAGGGAACTATCCGAGCCATGACTTATGCAGTGGTGTTTGCCTTGAAGATTTGGCGTTCATATTTGTATGGATCCAAGGTGCAGATCTTTACAGATCATAAGAGCCTCAAGTACATTTTCACTCAGCTTGAGCTAAATCTAAGGCAAAGACAATGGATGGAATTTGTGGCCGGCTATGATCTATAATTTTCATACCATACGTTCAAGGAAAACTTGGTCGCGGAGGCACTAAGAAGAAGACGAGCTTATCTATCATCTGAGAAGAGGTTTGAAGAGCTAGAACGGATGATCCGAACATTGCATCTCAATGCACTGTCTAAAAGTCAAGAACCATTTGGTCTGGGTGCATCAGGCCAAGCGGATCTTCTCACAAGGATCTGGATGCTCAAGGCAATGATGAGAATTTGAAAAAAAAATTTTAAAATGACAAGAACTAGTACCAAACGTCCATAATGGGACAATCCTGGTCAATGGTCGGGTCAGTTTTCCGAATGATAGGGAGCTTAAGGATGAAATTCTGAAGCAAGCTCACTCGACCAAGTTCCCAATTCATCCTGGTAAGACCAAGATGTACCGCGACATAAATAGATACTATCATTGGATCGATATGAAACGAGAAGTGGCCATGTGGATGTAGAAGTGCCCAATTTGTCTACTCGTCAAGGCCGAGCACCAATTTCTGATTGGGTTGTTGCAAAACATGCCTTTTCCGGAATACAAGTGGGATCTAATTGGAATTTATGACTGGTCTTCCAACAACAAGGAAAAATAAAGATGTAGTCTGGTGGTCGTGGATTGATTTACCAAGTCTGTTCACTTCATCGCCATAAAGAAGACATATGGAGTGAGAGAGATAGTCTGAAATTATATGGACGAGATAGTCCGGTTACATGGAGTACCGACAAGCATAATATCAAATAGGGACTCTTGATTCACTTCACTTTTTTGGAGAGATTTTCAGAAAGCCTTGGGAACACGAGTGAACATGAGTACAACCTATCATCTGCAGACAGACGGCCAATCTGAGAGGAAAATCTGCATGTTGAGAGATATGATACGAGCATGTACCTGAGACTGGGTGATTCATGGGAAAGGCACTTGCCTTTGGTCAAATTCGCCTACAACAATAGCTTCCACAGAGCATTGGTATGTCGCCATATGAAGTATTGTATGGGCGGCCATGTCGAACGCCATCATTCTGGACCCAAGTGGGGGAGAAAATAATAATTGAAATAGACATAATGGAATAGACGGCTGAGAAGATCAAATTCTTGAATGATAAGATGAAGGAAGCCCAAGGTAGGCAGAAAAGCTATGCGACAAGCACCAGAAAGACCTTGAGTTCACAGTAGACGATCTGATCTATCTAAAGATGGTGACCTTCAAAGGTCTATTAAGAATTTCAAGAAGAGGAAATATTGATCCAAGATATTTGGGTTCATTTAGGATCATTGAAAGATTTTTTCCGATTGCGTACAAGTTGAACTTGCCAACCGAGATGGAAACATTTCACAATGTGTTCCATGTATCTCAACTCTGAAAGTGTCTCACGGATCAAGTTGTGATAGTGCCTGAACTGCCTTCGGATTTAGGCAAGAACCTCGCTTTGGAGACAAGGCCAGTCCGATTTATCGATAGGATGGAAAAAGCAACACAAAAGAAAATTGTCCAAATGGTTAAGGTCGTTTAAGATTGCAATGGAAAATAAGAATCAACTTCGGAAACATAAGCTAAGATGAAGGCCGATTTCCCATAATTGTACATAAAGTTCGAGAATGAAGTATTACTTGGTCTAAATTCGGGGACGAATCCCTATCAAGTGGGGGAGACTTGTAGCATCCCTGATCCTAGATAGGTTTGTCGAGACAGACCATGGGACGAGGGTACATGCAAGCTGGTCGTATGACACAAAGGCAAGTGTTCCATGGTCTGAAAAATGGGTTAAGTCTGAGTGATGACCAGAACTTAGCCAAGAAAACAAAGGAAAAGGAAAAAGGAGTTGGACCGAGCTAAGGAAACAGTGAGACGAGCTGGATGGAGCTTGGGTAAGTTGTATGGAGCTGGGCGAGCTGGACGGAGCTCAGACCGAGTTTAGTAAGCTAAAGGAAACTCAATCAGCTAACTAGACCAACTGTCAAGGTCCTCATGGAGCTCAACTCAGCTCGGTGGAGTGTTCGACCGTTGAGCCAGCTGGTTGGGTCGGGTGGTTATCTGATTGATGGTTGGATCAGGTACAGATCCAAAATTTGGCCGATTAAGTTGTGGCACGTGTGTGAGCATGTTAGGCAGTTTTGGCCGAAGGTGCGCGTATTGATAACTGCCCAGGCGGTTATCAAAAGCGCACCTTTTTGCCCAAAAAGTTTTCAACCGAGTTTTCTATATATATATCGGACTTGGGGTAAATTTTGGGACATATTTCCCTTAGGAAAATCACCAAACTATCAGAACACAAATGCAATCCGAAAGAGAAATACTTGGGCGATTTGGACGGAAGACTTGATCGGAATCAAGCCAAGAAGTCAATCTGAATACAGTGTCTTGAAGATCGATCCAACCATGGATCCTAATGAGAAAGAGAAGGGTGCTGGGACTTAGAATCCGTAACGAACCTCTAAGGTGAGTGGATGGACTGCATAAGCCATCGCCCATAGCCTTCTGGTAATTCCAATCTGTTTTATGGTCTATCAGCCAAACGGTTACATCCCTCTCTCTTTATACTTGATCTTTTTCTTCCTTCTTCTGCATGAACGATCAAGAATCTTAGGCCTTAGGCCGAGGAATGGACCATGGATGTAAGCTAGTCTGAGCATGTGATCTGATGCTTAAGTACTGGATCTAATAGATCAAGGATCATAGCCAAATAGCTTGATCGGGTTATGGCTAGTCCGGATGGTTCAGTGGTAAGACGGTCTGATATAGATCTGCAAACTGAACCTGATCGATCTTGTTAAGCGACTTGAGAAGTTGAGTATTACTACGGGATTTCGGGTTAGGCTTACAAAGAATCCGGACATATGTTGCATGTATAGAAACCACTCACTAAGTTATTGATAGATCATTTATGTTTGTTGTTGGTTTCGGGACAAGATGGTGATCGTGGGAAGGATATGGCTTAGCCGTGAAGACTCAAAACCAATGATGGATGGGTGGTTAGATAAACTGATTAGTATCGATTATTTTGTAATGGCTTATAAGGCAAACTCTCATTATATCGATTTTTTTGTGAAATAAATAAAGAATCAGTTTATCTCTTATCATACTGACTCTATTATACTTGCATATAAACCTAACAAATGAATCATAAAATTGAACAAACTGATTGTTTAAAGAATAAGGATTTAAAATGGACTGAACGGCCTGCTTAATTCATGGTCATTCATAGGAACCTCATCGGAATTAGTGTTCTAGTTAGGGCGCTTTAGAACGCACATTGACTTGTATATAAAGATCATTGTTTAGTGATACACAAGTTTTTTTGTGTGTAGTTGTCAGGCGTGTGTCAAGAGAACCCAAAGTGATGACTCAGGCCACAAGCATTGCACTGGGCAGTATTTCGACTACTGGCATTGCATTAACAAATGTGTAAGTATTTGTTGAGTTATGGCTTTGCTCTTCAATCTTCTTTTTACAGTTTGGTACTTAGTTGAATCTGGATTTTGGAATCTCAGGTTGCTCCCAAGCTATTTACAAAAACTGAAATGAAAGGCTTGACATTGTCTTTGAGTTGAAGGGATGTATAAAACGCAGTGGATGTTGAACCTTTTTCATAACTGCAAACCTGAATAATGCCAAATTGCTCTGCTTCTCAGTTTTTTCTTCTATCGCAATTGCGATTGTTTTATTTTTGCTAGAAATTGTTATTGTGCTTCGTGAAGTACTAACATGCCTAATAACAAGAATTTGTTACATATGTTATATGTCTTCCAATTTCAAATGATAACAAGAAAGGGTTTAGCTTATATGAATATTGTGATTTACACTACTCTTATAGTATTCACATCGTTCCACTTTGAATGAATAATTCACAGAATTTGACTCACTATTAAGCGAGATCTAAATTTCATTTAAGAAATATGTAAAAGAGAAGACGATAAAAAAAAAATAAGGACATTAAAACCACAGTTTATTGCTTCTACGGTACAACTCATTGCATGTAGTATCCACCGCCTTGGTGAGGAGGTGGGTGGAGGTCCGTGTACGGGCAATGGATGGAAACAGGAGGCCGAAGCTGCTGTACAAGACAATGACACACTGACGTTTTCTTATGAATTGCGCTTACAGACCCAAAGTCGTTACGACCCAAAAAATATAGTATTTTGAGGAAAAACTTTCGATCGATTTACGGCCTAAAAACAAAAACTACCGTATACAACTTCAGGTCCAGGTTTTAAAAAAGGAAAATTTCATTTAAACCCTAAGTTTAATACTACTTTGCAAATTTATCTTTAAAGAATAACTATTTGTAAAAATACTTTAATTTTTTTTCATGAAAATAGACTTAGTTGATTTTTTAAAATATTTATAAAAATTTTAAAAATTCAATTTCACCCCTTTAACACTAAACTCTTAACAATAGTCACTAAAGTGTAAACCTAAATGTTAATATATTTTTGATAGTATGTATTTTTGTAAAGTGGTACTTAACTTATGTTATTTTTGACAATTTCTTTTTTAAAAACCTTTTATTCAAATTGTTTATTTTCATAAACAAGTTAGGGTAAAATACTAATTACACAAAAATAAATCAACCGGGAGATGAAAATTATGTTAAAATACAACCATAACAAATAAATACCAGAAAATATAGAACACTGCTATAACAAAAAAAAAACATAAAAACCTCGGCACACAATTAATAAACACAGTTCATTACCCCACCTCAACCCTATTAACATACTAATCTTACAATATCAAAGGGTACACAAAGATATATAGAGCAACAACTACCACCCTTACTCCGCGCTTGCGCGAGAGCTATACACCTAGTTTAGATAAATGTAACAGTGCTATTTGATAAGTGTTTCATCATGTCTATTAGTCCGGAAAAATATGTAGATCATCATGTCTATTAGTCCGGAAAAATATGTTCTACAGAAATCACATTATTTCTTATTGAAGAAAAATGAGAAATTACCAAATATAAAAATAAACAATATAAAAAATATATTAACATTTAAATTTACATTTTAGTGATAACTGTTTAGGGTTTAATGTTAAATGTGTGAGGTTACGTTTTTAATTTTTTTTTATAAATATTTAGAAAAATTAAGTAAGTCTATTTTTATAAAAAGTTAAAGTAAATTTGTAAAACGGTAGCAAATTTTCCGTGACAAATTCTTCGTATTTAGAAAAGACAATAGCGTTAAATACTTGTGTGGTTGGGTACAGTAGGCAGATGAAATGAATTAAAAATCCATGATAAAGTGCGAGCTTGCTTTGGGTTTTCCTCTTGTTTTTTATTACTCTTCAAAATAGTGTATAGAGGATTATATCCCTACTTCTCTCTCTTTTTTTTGTTTTGTAAAAGGATTATATCTTTTCTTAGTTGAGGCATATGGAAAATTCGCCATCAGTTTTATTTATGAATAGTAAAAAAATGCACTTGGTCAGCAAATCATTTCCATTGTCTATTAGTCGCAATTAAATTTGTTACAATCGAGTAGCCAAGAGTGACGTAAGCGTTATTTTTGAGCTACACATCCGAAATCGTTTCAAGTTTCGTTAGGTTCAAAGTTCAGACTTAGCTATTTTGCTATTTTTTAATGTATGAAAAAGATGTCAAAGACGTTGGGTACTCTTATAGTAGTAATTGAAGTTAGGATTGGTAAATTTACTGCTTCTGATATTTTTAATTTATAAAATTGCTTTTAAATAATGAAATTTCATAATCAATCATTTAATTAAATACATTCTGTTATGAAAAAATTAAGTTAGTCTTGAATACAATTTTAAAAAGTTTTAGGGTCTTATTGTAATTGAAAATAAAGCTGGTTTTGCGAACTTGAACATTTACCGATACAATATATATATATATATATATATATATATATATATATATATATATATATATATATATATATATATATATATATATATATATATATGTTTTCATTAATCTAGTTAAGCCACTTTCATTCAAAAAAAAAGGAAAAGATATCCACATAATAATATTTTACCTCTTGAAAGAAAAGTGAAAAAACAGGAATCACTTGCGAGGATTAGAATTACTTTAGGATTAACAAGTTGAAACACATTCGGTAACTCATAACTCATATATCCCTTTTAATGTTACACTCATCCTAAACTAAATAAGAATTAGTGAATCATGAAGAAGATATTCTTATTGCATTTTGAGTTAAAGAAGAAAAAATGTTCTTATCTCCTGGATTCCCCCACAATAACCATATTTGCTTGTTCACATATAAAGTGATTATTTTAGTTTCATAACGTCTTTAAACAAACTATTTTTGTTATTTGTATATTTACAAATTGTAATGTATACATGAGATGATGGCACTGTAATAATAACTGAAAAGGAGATTGATACCTACTAGTCAAAAGCAAATTTGTTTCTCATGTGCCACATGAGTCTATATATATACATATGACCGCTGAGTAATCAAACTACGTACATACATCAAAACTAAACAAAAAACATCATGAATCCTGCAGCTAACACCATCAACACTATTGAGGGAGCCAACTGTGGAATAGTTCGTGGTGAGGTTCCCCGCAAAGATTCAACCCACACATCAACCGTTGCAATGAAGAGCATTGCCATTCAGAACTGTGGAGCCATCGCATTGAAACTATTTAAGCATTGAGCTCGGTCTACACGTCAATTGATGCCCCATGTAAGAACCATTTATCTCTCTTTTTCGGACATTTTTAGTGTGGCAGAAATCATATTTTTTTTATAAAGAAGTCTTACTTTTTTGATTAAATTTTTGTAGGGAAATCGAAGAAAAAAGAATATCTTATAGCTCAGTTTTATGGCAATGGGGGAACAAACACCGCCAATTCGTTCTTGTCGATATAGAGATGTCACTAGAAAAAACACAGAACATTCTGACGGAAATTCCGACGGTAAAGAAAATCTTCAGAAATTTACGAGGAAATTCTAAGGAAATATCGAGGAAATTTCGAGAAAATACCAAATTAGACATTCTTCATAATTTAGTGACTACATTCCAACGGAATACCGAGGAAAATTTTATAATCGTTAAAAATAATTAAATTATTTTAAATTAATAAAAAAATTGAGATTCCGTCGGAAATTTCCAACAAAATTCTGAGAAAATTTATAGATTTTACCAAACTTTTTAAAATATAATTTAAATAAAAGGATTGTCGGAATTTCGTAGGAAAACTTTGACAGAATTCTAAGGAAATAATAAATTTTAAAAAGTGATCAAAATTTCGTAGAAAATTTTCGACGGAAAATATAACCCTTGTAATTTCTTCAGAATTTTGTTAGAAATCCGTCGAAATTGTCGGCACCTTTCATCTATAAATAAGGATTTTCCTCATTCTCTTCGCTCACAACAAACTACCAAAAAAATCATGTCTTCTCCCCATTATTTTCTTTCTTGGATAGATAAACCACATTTGGATCCGAATACAAATTTACTTACAGAAGAATACACAAGAGGTTTTAAAGAATTTATGGCGTTAGCTCTACAAAAATTGGAAGCAGATCCTGGTATGTTGAGATTTCCATGCTTTACTTATAAAAATAATTGAAATATTAAGACAAATGATGTTTGGACCCATTTATATTTAAAAGGGTTTACGCGCAGTTACAAGGTTTGGTACCTACATGGAGAAAATGATTATGAATACGGTAGTACTAGTGAACCTCAGAATGCAAATAGATTAGAAAAACAAACCACAAATTTAGATTATGGTGTAGGTACTATGCAGATGGTAAATGATTATTATAGAGATAGTTTTCCTGCTATGGTTGAAGAAGAAGATAAATAGGAAAAACCTAATGCAGAAGCTCGAATATTTTTTGATATGTTAGATGCAGGAAAACAACCATTGTACTACAGATGTAGAGATGGTCATTCACCTTTATCATCTGCAAGTAGGTTGATGGCTATTAAAACAAATTATAATTTAGCGGAAGAATGTGTGGATGCGATTGCTAATTTTATGAAAGGTATTTTACCCGAGGGTAATCTTGCACCGGGTTCATACTACAATATTCAGAAACTCGTATCTGTTCTTGGTCTACTGTATCAAGTTATAGATGTATGCATCGATAACTACATGATATACTGGAGAGCAGATGAGAACCGGGTTAATTGCAAATTTTGTCAGAAATCTCATTATTAGGATACGAGTGGAAGAGTTTTGATGCCATACAAAAGAATGTGGTATCTGCCTTTGACAGAAAGATTGAAGAGGCTGTATCAGTCTGAACGCACATCTCAACCAATGAGATGACATGCAGAGTAATTCAACAGATGGTGAGATTAAACATCCCTCAAATGCAAAAAATTGAAAGCATTTCCAGTCAATACATCCAGAATTTGCGTATGAGAGAAGAAATGTCTACCTTGGATTAAGTACTCATGGTTTTAGCCATTTTGGAAAGCATGGAAGACAATATTCTCTATGGCCAGTCATTGTCACACCTTACAATTTACCGCCAAATTTGTGCACGCGACGAGAGTTTTTGTTTCTCTCCCTTCTTGTCCATGAACCAGACCGTCCTAAGATATCACTTGATGTGTTTCTTCAGCCATTGATATATGAGTTGCAACAACTTTGGACGCATGGTGCTCTTACATACGATGTTTCCTGCAAAGAAAAATTTTAGATGCGAGCAGTATTTATGTAGAAAATAAGTGATTTCCAGCATATGACATGTTATATGGATGGACAATGCATGGA